>CAMOHE010053043.1:44585-73694 GCA_946598075.1 Artocarpus hirsutus | reverse complement strand
AAAAAAAAAGAAAAAAAAAGAAAAAAGAAAAAGAAAAAGAAAGGAAAAGTTAAAAAGTTATAACCTAATAATATGTATTCTTTTTCTATATATGTGATATGGTGATTATTTTTTATATTAAAAAATAACTAATTGCTCAGTTATAAATAAGGAAAGATAACAGTTATCTCAAGAGTTTTTTGATTCACATAACTTTTACAAAATACTCAGAGAGAAAAAATTGAGAGTTCTTCTCTGAAAAAAAATGTCTGCTATCTCATGTGTTGAGTACATAGTAGATACAGAAAAGTGTGAGAAAAATTCATTCTTGCAGTTTGACGCCCACTCGTTTTTTCATTGGTGTGGAGGCTTGAATTGGAAGATCGTGGTGTCAAAGAGGAAAGCTAGGATACTCTGATAGTCTACAAAAGGTTTGTAAAATTCATGAAGCTTTCTTTTATTAAAATTATATATCTATTCTCGATGAACAAAGTTTTTAGAAAATTTTTGTTTGTCAACAATCTGTCCCTTCCGCTGCTTTTCCTATTTTTTATTCCAACAAAAACAACTCCTCACGTGCATAGTATAGGGGGTGTTTGGCAAAGTGGTTCCCACCACAATCTCAGTTATGAACAGTAAAAAGTTCTCACATGCTACAGTAACAAAAAACAAATTTGCTACAGTAAAAAGTTCTCACATGCTACAGTAAAAGTGGTTCCCACCACTCTCCCAAACACCGTAATATAGCGTGCATAGTATAGGGATTCGACTAGTGTGTGTATATATATATATATATATATTTTTTTTTTTTTTCTCTCTTTAGCATAGCTGCTCAAAAGAAAAAAAAAAAAAAAAAGGGAAAATGTGGAGAAGGGACCATAATCCTATTGGCTTATTTAGGAGTTTAACGAGATTGACGAACTTGCCGTCTTCATGTGTGAGACGCACGTTCTAGTCTACCCAAAACATAGCACATTATTCAAAGTCTGAGGATAAATCTAGACACATATGATATATCAGAGAGCACAACAGGTTCTTTTAAAATTTTGGAAGCATGTTTGATTAACCGATGTGAGAGTAAGGAAGAATTCGTCATATTCATCCAAAACGGGTCCAATCAAGGGGATTCTTTTATGATTTTTCCTACATTTACAGCCAAAAAACTTTCACAATCCTTAGAAAGAGAAACATAGGCCTATCTGTTGGAATATGTATCTCTGATCATGTTCCTACCTCAAAGGCCACTAAAGTAACGCCGCTTCAAATTTTGGACATTATACTTTGGTTATTGTTAACGTCACATCACATGGAAAGAAATCTCTAAATCACAACGACAACAATAGCGACAATACTAATAATAATAATAATAATAATGGCCAATTATGAAACAATAATGAGTTGACCATTACGGTGCTTACTGGTTGTATCCAGTCGGGTTGCAACTAAGTTGCACATGTTGGGAGTTACCCATTGGTAGTGTTGTAAACAAAAACAAGCTTATTTTGAATTAAAAAAAAAAAAAAACCCCGCAAGAAAAACAAGCACATTTGTCAAATTTTTTGTTCCTATAAAAAAAAAAGTCAAATATTTGTTTGGAATTGGTAAACGCATTTACAGACACTTCTTTAGCCAAATGAAAAATAACTTTAAATACACATGTTTTTCGGCATATGGAAAAAGTATTATCTAAAAGGGTGTTTGGGAGGGTGGTGAGAACCACGTTTACTGTAGCATGTGATAGCTTTACACTGTAGCTTTTTACACTATTTATAACTGAGTTTGTGGTGGAACCACGGTTCCCACTACTCGGCCAAATAAGAGTAAATCATGGTATTTCTTTTGGGTGAACAATTCTTTAAATCATGGTTGTCCCTTCTATCTCTATTCTTTTTAATTTTATTTTTTGTTGCCACGATAAAAGAAGCTACCTATAGGCGCTGACCCACAAAAGAACCAAAGATTAAGAAATCATTGCAATCTTTGGTTAATAAATCACTGCTGTTAGCTTGTCGCTACAAGAATACTCAAATGGGCCACACCATATTCCATCCTTCGTAACCTCAGAAAAGCCTTTGCATTGAAGACTCTATGGTGGTTTGTTTGTTCATTTACAAGAAATGCCCAACCATAAAGGGAAACAACAAAGAAAACGACAAGAATAGAAACGACAAAAAACGCGTGATAGTATTATGTGTAATAATTAGTTGATAAAAAAAAAAGACTAAATCCTTCACGGTAGCTCATCCATTCAACATGCGCACGTTGGGACAACATGGCAGTGACAGTAAGAATGAGATCGCTTAGCATATGAATCCATATTTCGAGTATTATTATTATTATTCTTGTTCTAATTTATCATAATTTTGAGCGCTGACTTTTGGATTTGAACTTCAGACGCCGCCTTCTCATTTGGCTGATTATTTTTTATTTTAATCCAGCAACAACAATATGTTCATAATTAAACTTACGATCATAGAGAATGTAATAAAAGTTCTGGTCTATGTTTCCATTAATCGTGGCTTTTGCACCCTAAAAAAGGAAAAGAATAGTGCTTGAACTTAAAAAAAAAAACGTATTTTTTGATGCGAAAAAACAAAGAAGCTATTTTTTCAATTAAAATTTTTTTTTTGGACCTTTTTTTCAAATTCTGCCCTTTTAATAAGGCACAAAAGAAAAAGAAAAGAAAAGAAAAAAGAGCGGAAAGAAAAGAAAACAGCTAAGAACTCCACTTTAAAGCTCAAAATTCTTCTACCAATTTTTTTGTTTTTTGGCCGTGGCTGTGCATGTGAAGAGAAGAAGAGTAAGGCGGGTCGGAAGTCGCCCCCACGTTTGGTTTGCAGATTTTGCGGGGAGTGTATATTGTAGTGTATGCCAAGGAAAAATACTTCTTTTTTATTTTTATTTTCATTTAAAATTTTTTGGTTTCTCTTTGTTCTTCTTTTTTCGAGAAAAAGCCTGAAAATTCGAAGATTCCAAACTGTCAGCTTTACTGTCTCCAAAAATCTCCATTTTCCTGACTAGGTGCGAATCTGCCGTTCCGAATTTCAACGGGCTTTTTTTTAATTTTTAATTTTTCTGATTCTTCTCTTCACCATTACAGTTTCGAGCTGATGAAGTGAAATGTGCTGCACATTCTGGCTTTTGTCTGGTTGATTCGATTTCTGCTAAAAAGTTTGGAGCTTTTCAGCCGAAAAACTTGTTGTTTCAGAAGGATCTGGTGATTTTCCAGTCAAAGGATTTGCCGTGGTATTACCAAGTTGAATTCTTCGAGGGTTGTTGGATTTGTGAGGAATTAGGCCATTTTTACGAGGTCGCTCTTGCTGTGAGGAAGAGAATTTAGGGATTTGGTCGCGTTTTTCTCGCGGGATGACTCTAATTTGACCATTGAAGTGTGGTTGTAGTAGTAGAAGAAGAATAACCAGTTCGACTTGGAGGGGAGAATCTTTCTGAGGCATGGCTTCGAAGGCGCCGTCTCCGACCTCCTCGCCTTCTGCAGTTCCGCCGCCGACGTCTCCGCCGGCGGATTCCTCTCCTCCTCCGTCGTCTCAGCCTGATCAGACTTCTGATCCCTCAGCGCCTCCAAACCCTTCCAAGACTAATTCATCATCTCCGTCGCCTCAGTCTCCTCCGCCGGCTGATCCGCAATCACCGCCGCCGACGTCGACTTCGCCGCCTCCTTCTCCTCCGACGTCTCCGCCCCCTTCGACTCCAGCTTCTCCGCCGCCGACAACTCCAGCTACCTCGGCTCCACCGCCATCGCCTCCAGCTTCACCTCCGCCCACGCCGGCGGCTGCACCTCCTCCGGCGGTGGCTTCTTCGCCGCCTTCAGTAGCGACCTCGCCGCCTCCGTCTGGTGGCTCTTCTCCTCCTCCTCCTCCTCCCGAAGCTTCTCCAACTCCTCGGGCAGCTACAACCTCGCCGCCTCCTGATCAAACTACTCAATCTCCTCCTCCTCCAGCCACTGTCGCTACTCCTCCATCGTCAAATTCTCGTCCTGCGCCGGCGGCCGATCCACCGAAAAATTCTCCTCCGCCGCCTGCGGCTCGGTCCCCGCCATCTGGTTCTAGATCTTCTCCTCCGCCGGAGGCGGCATTACTGTCGCCTCCTCCTCGGGCTCCTTCGTCCTCTTCGCCGTCACCTCCTATGTCTGCCCCTGCTCCACCTAGTAATTCGACACGTCCTTCTTCCTCAGCACCCTTACCTGCTTCTCCGACACAGAAGCCCACTGCAAAATCGACCAATGGCAGGGCCGTGGCGGGAAATAGTTCATCTGGAGGCGGGCTGAATGCTGGAGGAGCTGTTGCAATTGGTGTCATAGTTGGGTTTGTAGTGCTCAGCCTCGTTGTGATGGCAATGTGGTTTGCACGGAAAAAGAAGAGGAGAAACAGAGTGAATGTTGGCTATAGCATGCCTTCTCCATTTGCCTCCTCCCAAAATTCAGGTAACATATTAAGCATGCTCAAGTTTTGTAAGTTTGTTTTCTTATGGCTTGGTCGTACTCTGAATTTTAAAGTATTTGCATCTTTTTTCCCTTAAACTTTTGAAGTGTCTTTACCAGTACACGCACGCTAAATATCCAATGAACTTAAAACTAAGGCCGGTAATTCAGACACAACACGGTGATACGATACGAAAACAACACGAGATAAACGGGTTTGGACCGCACGTTTATTAATTGTGGCATGAATAACATAAAAATAAACGGGTTGTATTCGTGCTAACACGTTAAACACGCCTTAACACGTTTAATTAAACGGGCCGTAAACGTGTTAACACGACACGACACGACACGACCCGCCCATTTATAACACATTTAAACTTAAAAATAAAAATATTTGAAATATTTATAGTAGGTTAGTATTAATTAGACATTATATTTTTGTTAATTTTCTTTGTTGGCTTTTTTTAAAAAAAAAAATTAATTTTTTTTAATTTTTTTTTAATTTTTAGTTAATTGGGTCATAAACATGTCATATGCATGTTGTTATCGTGTCAACCCGTCACGGCACGTTTAATAATCGTGTTAATCGAGTCGTGTCGTGTTATGAGTGCTATAGTCGTGTCGTGTTCGTGTTTGGGCTAAACGTGCCGTGCTGTAAACGTGCCGATACGAACACGGCACGAATACGATTATTGCCACCCCTACTGGAAGGTAAAATGTTTGTATTTAATTGGAACTTTTTTCCTAATTGAGGAATAGAGTGTCGAGGTCTATTTTAAATATTTTTTTGTTAGGATGTGTGGCTGGGATGGAAAGGGAAAAAGAAAAATAAAACATTTTCTTGCTAATGAGAAAAAAAAAAAAAAACCCTTTAGCAATAGTTGATTATGAGTATGTCTCAACCCTTATTGAGTGCTGATCATTGTATTTAAAACTTCCCGTTTATTTGAAAGACCTTTCAAATGTGTTTAACGGTCTGAAGTATCATCATCATCATTATTATTTTATTATTTTTAATCTTACTGAGTGGCATGAGAACTTTGCTGAGCTCGCAAGTCATCACTCGATTGCGCAGACGAGGCCTGTGAAATGACTTTATTGAAACTTGTATTTCCTTACCAGATTCTGTATTTCTGAGGCCCTATTCTCCAGCTCCTCCTCCTCGTATGGGAAGTAGCTCTGGAAGTGATTTCATGTACGCACCTTCAGAGGGTGGGGTAAGCAATTCGAAGTCGTGTTTCACATATGAAGAGCTAGTCCAGGCTACAAATGGGTTTTCAACCCAGAATCTTCTAGGTGAAGGTGGATTTGGCTGTGTATACAAAGGTGTGCTGGTAGATGGAAGAGAAGTTGCTGTAAAACAGCTGAAGATTGGTGGTGGACAGGGGGAACGTGAGTTCAGAGCAGAAGTTGAAATTATTAGCCGGGTACACCATCGCCATTTGGTCTCTCTAGTGGGTTATTGTATATCCGAGCATCAAAGGCAGCTAGTCTACGACTATGTTCCAAACAACACTCTTCATTACCATCTTCATGGTGAGGCCTATTTCTGAGTTTAAGAGGCTCCAAAATCTTGACTTTCGACTGCTAATCCTCTATATAAACTATTTGTTATGCATATGAGATGCAAAGAGTAATTAGTATTTAGGAAACAATGGAACTCTTATATGGGTTTTTTGTTTTTTTTTTCTTGTATCTGCTTGATAGAAAATATCTATTCAGAGGCAAAAATAAGTACATCTAACTTCTTCCTGCCGAAGTCGTACTTCTCACCTTCCATATGATTTGCAGATGAAGGCAGGCCTGTTATGGATTGGGCAATCAGAGTCAAGGTTGCTGCTGGTGCAGCTCGGGGAATAGCTTACTTACATGAAGACTGTAAGTTTCTTTTTTTATTGCGACATAATCTAGATGTTGATTCTGACCTTATTTTATAGCAATGCATATCGTGAATGCTTTTCATGTGTTCTCTATATAAACAGGTTATTGTCTTCTTGTCAACTTTTCCCAATTAATTACAAGCTAAGTTGTAGATATACTGAAGCAAAGGCCTTTAGTTAGAGTGCAATTTAGGTCTATTG
This sequence comes from Artocarpus hirsutus, assembly GCA_946598075.1. Taxonomy (NCBI): domain Eukaryota; kingdom Viridiplantae; phylum Streptophyta; class Magnoliopsida; order Rosales; family Moraceae; genus Artocarpus; species Artocarpus hirsutus. The sequence goes on along the minus strand of CAMOHE010053043.1, from coordinate 67,193 downwards.
TCTTTAACATATAAGGCTCTCCCATTATTTTTTAAGTTTTCATAGCCTTAACCATTTGGATACATGCAAGCTGTAGTAACTAAAATGTGTACTGTTAATATTGTGCTGTTTTAAAGAAACAGCGCCCTATTTCGGGATGAACTGTTCTTATGAGCAAATTTAGTCATCTGAAGCAAATGAACAAACACGTTAACAGATTGCGTTTAGTTATTTTTTCTCATATTCACGTAAGATGTGTGTGTTTCCTCTGTTTATTATTCTTTACTTAATTTGTTTTTCAGGCCACCCCCGCATTATTCACAGGGATATTAAGTCGTCAAACATCCTTCTGGATAACAATTATGAAGCTCAGGTATGTTGTTCTGTTCTGCAATCCTGACGTTGGGCTTTTGCCATATAAATGGAACTTATGTACTTTGATGTTAGCTAAGAGCTCCCTTTTTGCAGTCTAATTGGCAATTAATGTTTCTAAAGACGTATTTGGTGACAATTACAGGTTTCAGATTTTGGGCTTGCAAAGTTGGCACTGGATTCGAATACACATGTAACAACACGTGTGATGGGGACCTTTGGGTAAGTATCGAAGACGTCATTTTCCCGTTTCCTTTGAAGGAGGTCATCTAAGGCATTTTAGTTTTATTTGCAAAAAAACTTCTTTTCTGGATCTCCTGAACTTATCCAACTTTTCATCAAAAGGACTTTAATTTTGGGTCCATCATATAGCTGATCATTTGTCTTCAATCAAATGTCTAGATCATGGATAAGCCTAATCGTTTTTTTATTTTTCAAATACTGTAAAATAAATGTGGACCATCAACACTTTATTCTTTTCAATTTATTTTTGTAGAGTATAAGATAATTCATCCTTATCTTCCTTATCAATTCTATCTTGACTTTAGTGGTTCCCGTTCGGATTGCATAGCTTTATTGAATGATAAGTGGATCCCAAATTCTAGGCATGTTTCTTTCTCTGCAACTATGATGTTATAATATAAATTATGAAATAAGGACATTACTAAATAACACATTTTTCATGTTTGTTGATAAATAGAATTGTGTGATTTGTATAGATACATGGCTCCAGAATATGCAACCAGTGGGAAGTTGACTGAAAAGTCTGATGTTTATTCTTTTGGGGTTGTGCTATTGGAGATAATTACTGGTCGCAAACCTGTGGATGCATCTCAGCCTTTGGGCGATGAGAGCCTTGTAGAATGGGTAAGTTCATGCACGTCAAAGATATCTTCACTGACCATACTTAAATCTTGCTTAAAAGTTTATTCTCTCCTGTTTGAAATTTGCGTGAACTCGGGTGCAGAATTGGAAAATATACTTTTGCACTGCAGTAAACAACTTAAAATGGAATTGATTATTTATATATTAAGTACTGATGTTTTTCCTCTGTCTATAAATTTAATTTGAGCCTAACCTGTTTCTGAATGTCTTGAAACATGGGGACCGAGAAAAGGGGTATTTAAGGAAGTGGTTGGAATTGAATCATTGAAAAACTATCAGGTCTATGCAGTTTAATTATAACTTTGAACTCATTCTTCAGGCTCGACCATTGCTTTCTCAAGCACTTGATACTGAGGACTTTGGGGAGTTGGTAGATCCAAGGCTGGGAAAAAATTTTGACGAAAACGAGATGTTCCATATGATTGAGGCAGCCGCCGCTTGTGTGCGTCATTCGGCTGCAAAAAGGCCACGAATGGGACAGGTACTTGGGCTCCGTTGGATTTGTGTGTGTTTTTCTTACATTTTGTTTCCCTACACAGAGTGACTAATCTCGTCTTTTGCTGCTTATGCCTTTTTTTTTTTTCCTTGTCCTGGTTCCAGGTGGTGAGGGCTCTAGACTCTATGGACGAGATCTCTGATCTCAGCAACGGAATGAAACCTGGCCAAAGTGAAGTTTACGATCCCGCGCAACAATCTGCGCAAATAAGAATGTTCCGGAGGATGGCATTTGGAAGTCAAGAACACAGTACCGATTTCTTTGAGCGTACTCACGGTAGCTGGGCAAGTAGAGATTACAGGGACCAAACTCAGAGTAGCTTTGGGAGTGGAGAAAGCAGAGTCCAACCTCAGAGAAGTTGGACGAGCAGAGAGTAAGGTGATCCGAGTACAAGAATAAGCATAAATAGGCCCGGGATGTGGAACAACTAAAAGGCAAGTTCAAGGCTTTCTGTACAAAGTGGAAAGAAACCAGCCTGCTACTAATCGGTGATGTTTGAACGATACTGAGTGAGAAATCTTTCACTGAGATTTTTTGAAACCGAGTATAGTTATTCATTTACTGTAAATCATATGAAAATCACTTCCTGTATTTTTTTTTTTTTTATTATCTTCTCTCTTTGTTAACATGATTTTTGTTTCGCGAGAATGCCTATTTTTTATTTTTTATAAATTTTTTTATTCATAGATACGGCATAGTATTGTTTTTGTATTTATTCAATTAACATGTATCGCCCTTTTTCCCTTCAAAGTATCCGTTATTTTTTTCCCACGACTCCCTTCATGGAAACGACATAATTTTATTGAAAAACGACAACATTGCATACGACAGTACGACATAATAAAAATTTTAAGCTCAGACCCCTTTTTTTTTCCTCTCTTATTTTATTTTATTTTATTTTATTTTATTTAAAGGAATTGACATTAAAATTTCAAAGGACAACGATATCTTTGAAAGTAATAGTGTCTTAAACGAGGCATATTGTGAAATCACAACAGGCTAAGAAACGACTTAAAATTCCCAAACCAATATGAACGAAAAAGCGGCGGCACTCAGCAGTATTCGTATTCGATAAAGACAATCAAGCAGTATTCATAATCTTCGGAAAAAAAAAAAAAAAAAAAAGCAATTCAGGACAAAAAACCATATCACATACAGAAACTGCAATATCATAAATGAAACGACATTATAGAGGTTTAAGGCTAAAAACGACATAACTTCACAGTGAATATCTCAGACGACTGGAAAGCGCGAAATTACAAGCGACAACGAACTATAATAAGAAAGCACAGAAAATGCTCTATAACAAAAAACGACAATTACTAAATCCCAAAAAAACGACAGATATTTAGTAAAGCGACAACAGAATCATAAATAAAGAAGAAGCGACGACAAATTAACTTCCCAAGTTGTAAGAGAGCCAATTTTTTCCTACGACAGGGTACAAAAAATTGACCAGCCTATAATTTTAACGAGAAAGCTTTACAAACAACAAACGACGTTGCTTCAGAGAGCACCTACTAACATCGGGTGATTTAGTTTTATACCTTCAAGACTTAATAGCTTTATAAAGTATTTAACAAAGTTGTTTAGAACTAATTTTTTAGTTAGGAAGAGTGTAAAACTTTTATATGCTACAATAAAAAGAAAAAATTGCTACAATATAAAACTCTTACATGTTACAGTGTTTTAAACTAAACAGTTGGTTTTTACCGAACACCGTATTAGTTTCATACCTTTAAAGCTTACTATTTTTGCTCCATACACTTAGTTTCATGATTTTCATACAAGTGTTCAGAATTGCCGCTCTAGTAAATAATAAACATTGATATTAAAATCTCTAATAAAAATTAAAAACAAAAGAAGCAAAAAAAGGTAGAAACTTATGCTAAAGTGAAAGGAGGGGGAGAGATTGGAAGGGGCCTACTTCCAATCTCTAGCTTGATATTTGAAGGTTTCAATAAAGTTTTTCTCATTTTTGATCAATTTCATAGTCAAACTCGTTAAATTCCATCTTGTTGTTTGTTTCAAGAAGCTTTACATCAAAATATTGAAACTAGGGATTTAAAGGTATTTGATCCCTTTTTTTTTTTTTTTTTGCTTTAAATTTTGTTTAAAACATAGTTGTTGTTTTTTTTCATGTTTTGTAATTTATTTCAAAGAAATGGAGCCATTTTTGCATTCTGGAGATCAAATTTGAGTTTTTAGAGCTTCAAATGGGAGGTTGAAGATGATGCTATGATCTCTACTTCTTACACTAGAGATCAATAGTATGTTATGTAGTAGAGATACGATGCAGTAAAGATCTGTTGCTACTGATAAAGAAAACAGACACACAGTAGAGATACATTGTGAAAAGAAAAGTAAAGACTCTACTTTAAAAAGTAAAACTTAAAAGAGTAGTAGGATTCTACTATGAAAGATATAATACAACTTCGTTGATGGTTGATCTTGACCAGTTTGTTTTTTTATATGTTTGTTGTAATTTTTTTAATCTTCATTATCTTTATTGTGATAGCAATAATAAAGCTCAAAGGGGCAGTACAGATTCCTTATAAAAATATGGTTAAGCTTTATAGAGCACTTTCTATGACTATTTTTGCCTTTGGTGGTCTTTTTTTTTTTTTTTTTTTTTTTTTTTTTTTTTTTGCATGATGCATCGATTTGCTTGCAGTAGAGATAGCTACCATGTTGTGGAGATATGATACGGTAGAGATATGCTCCTTTCGGTAGAGCCAATGGAGATGTACAGTTGAGATACAATATGAAAAGAAAAGGTAGAGACTCTCCTTTAAAAATAAAAGTAAAACTTAAAAAGACTAGTAGGATTCCACTATAAAAAGATGTAATAGAACTTCATTGATAGTCGATCTTGATTAATTTGTTTTTATATGTTTTATGCAAATTTTTTTTTTTTAATTTTCATGAACTCTATTATAAAAGCAATAATAATAGGACAGTAGAGATTTGTTGTAAAAATATGATAGAGCTTTGTAGAGTACTTTTGTGTGATTATTTTTTGCCTTTGGTGGTAAACTTTTTCCATAATTTTTTCATATTTTGCAAACTTCTTTACTCATTTATATTATCTCTCTTGTTGATTAACATATTTTTAATAGTTTTTGGGGAATGACTCACACAGTAATCATGGTTTATTATGGTGGAGAGTGGAAGGAAGACAATGGCTTACGCCAATGGGTTAAGGGGAACAATGAAAAGCCTGCAGGCATTGTCCTTAATTCGGATGTTACATTTGCTGGTTTGGTTGACAAATTGCATTTGCAGCTTGGAATAGATCGAAGTAAGACAGAAATGAGAGTTTCATGTCTACTGCATGGGATGTGTTGGATCCTATTTATATAAGAGACAACGAAAATGTTTCTGCTTTCTTGATGGACCGTGATGATAAAAGTCGTAGAAGGTCATTAAGGTTGGAACTCATTTAGAAACACGAAAATGACGATCAAGTGCCAGTCAGTGCAAATATTTTGGTTCTTGATGATTTAGAAGAAGGATTACATGTAAGGGATGAGAACCTAGATTATGATAATGATAATTCAAAAGAGCAGTCTCGTAACCAGTACTTTGATTGTATTTTCATGAAGGGACGAATGAGGAGCCAAGAGATCCACTTTACCACCTGATAACATAGGCACATCAACATTAGCATTGAGTACAGAAGAGTTGTATGTTGTCGAAGACTGTGAATCAACCCAAGCTGAAGAACCTATGTTGCATAGTTTTGTGCATGGTACAAATTTTGAGATCGGTCAAAATTTTGAGAGCAAGGATGAGTTGAAGAATAAGTTACATAAAGCTGCATTGAAGAATTGCTTTGAAATCAAGACAATAAATTATGTACGAAACTATATGTGGTTAAATGTGTCGATGAGAGTTGCAAGATGCAATTTCGGGCAATTAGACTTCCAAACGCAAACTTCTTTTCCATAGGAACGTAAAATAAGCTTCATACTTATAGCTTGAAGAGGAAGAAGAAATACCAACAAGCAAGTGCAGCAGTGGTTGCAGATATGGTAGCAAAAAAACTTCAAAGATATTGAGAAACACCGACTCCTATGGGACCAATGGGAATGATGGCCAATGCAGACATCGAGATTACTTATTGAAAGGCATGAGAGGGGAAACAGATTGCTAACAAGTTCAAGAGGGGTTCACCAGAGACAAGTTTTGAGCTGCTTCCCAGTTATCTGTACCTGGCAGAGAAGGTTAATCCTACCACTATTACACATTTGGAGGTAGATGAAAGCAACATGTTCAAATATCTTTTCCTAGCATTTGGGGCAGCCATTAGAGGATTTCATGCATGAGGAACGTTATTTCAATAGATAAAACATTCTTAACAACTAATTACACGGGTTGTTTGCTTCTTGCCACCACACTAGATGGTAATTGTCATTGTTATCTTATTGCTTGGGTTGCGGTGGACTCGGAGAACGACAGGTCTTGGACATGGTTCGTGATGAAGCTTCAAGAGATTATACTAGACAATGATGAGTTAGCTATCATTTTGGACAGAAACCAAAGCATCAAGAACGCAGTAGGCAATGTTTACAAGAATGCACATCATGGATATTGTATGTGGCATATTAAACAAAATATCAAAGCATGCTACACTTGAAAGGATGCTATCAGTCTGTTCAAATCTGCTCCTCAGGCATATCAGATTTCACACTTCAACTTTTGGAATGAGATTCAAAATAAATATCCAGGAGTTGCTGCTTATTTAAATACAAAAGAGATGTGAGTCATTGATCAAGAGCTTACTTCGGTGGTTATAGATACAAAATCATGACTACAGGTGCCGCTGAGTTGCTTAATAATATTATGAAGAAGACCAAGGCATATTCCCTAATTTCCATGCTCGACGCAATCCAAGAGATGGCATCCAAATGGTTTTATAAGCACAGAAATCAAACGGCAAATTGTAATACTACTTTAACACCAAGAATTGAGATGATATAGCGAGAAAGGTTCATAGAGGCACAAAAAATCATAGCAACACCCTTAACCTATTTGAGTATAATTGAACTGGAGGTAAACTCAATACTGTTGTTGATTTGGGTCAAAAGAGTTGTGGTTGTCGTGTCTTTGATGGTGATAGAGTTCCATGCGCACACGCCTTGGCAACTGTGGAGGACGTGGAAAACATACGTAAGCTTGCCTCTAATTTTTATGAAGTAAAAACTTGGGCGTTGGCCTATGCCAAAACCATCTATCTAGTTCCTCCAATATCTGAGTGGGAAATACCTGAAGCAATTGAGTTTATCAAAGTATCACCCCCACCAATCGACAACAAAAAAGGCAGAAGAAAAATGAAGAGGATCCCTTCAGTTGGAGAAACTAGACCGAGAAACAGGTGCGCCTCATGTGATCAGATAGGACAATACAAGTTGAGTTGAGTTGCCCCATCATAGCAACACCATCAGAAGTGAGCACAGCAAATGCCGATACAACCAAAGCCAAAAAGCAAAGAAAGATTAAAAAGGATGCATCAATTGATCTACAACGAGCTTTAATTTATTTATTTTATTTCAAACATTGTCTTGTAGTTTGTGAACATCATTTGTGTTTTGTTATTAATGCATAATTGGATTCATATTTCAGAACATCAGATATTATGATAGTAGAGAAGCTCTACCCAGTCATAGAGATCCACATTCATTCTATTGTCAAGCATAGACACTCCACCAAATAGTAGAGATCAATGTTAAAAAAAATTAAAAGGCATAATATCTTCATTTTTTTATTAAAGTTTTGATATAACAAAGTTTATCAGTTTATAAAAATTAAAGATAGCGCACGAAATTAAATTACTCTACTACACAATAGAGATTCTCTACCCCCAGTAGAGACGTTTAATTTTCAATTCTATTGTCGGCAAAACGTCTTTTCTGAGAGTGGAGACAAGTCTAAAAATTCAATTAAAGGGTATCAATTTAGACCAAAATTTTCTTAACATTAATAATTGATGTTTTAACAAAAAGTGCCACCCAATGGTTTTCACTATTAAAAAGAGGCATATATAATGCTTTCGTGTTTTTCCAAGATTTGCCTAAGTTTGGTGAGCGACCGTTATAGTATGCTTGCAAATCAGAGTCACATTGGTAAAGAACACAATTACCCATTTCACTATAGGCACGTCTAATATACTGGGTGAACTTGTCATCCAACAAGACAACTTCTTGATCAAATATGTCATTATACTTTTTTTGCCTCTTCCTCAAACCGAACAATGCCTCATCAATATGCTGTAATCAAAATTGAAGAATATAATAGTATTTTTTTAACCGAAAATACGAAATAGAATTGCTTTATAAAATACAAAAGTGCTCACAGACCTTGTTATACAGCCATGCACCGTTTTCAGTGATTTGTTTGAAGAAGAGTTGATCATGTCCTATTATACCGTACTGAATCGGAATATTGTCATATGGCTGGCTCAAGAATTCGTTGAAGGATGCTTTTTTGCTTCCAGGGATTGCTCATAGAGGCTCATACTGGATTCCAGAATTCCGACGGTACTTCGTGTGCTTCCTTGGCTCTGTGTAGGGAGATGGGGGTTATTTATCATTCAAATTGTTTGTACTCCAATGGAGCAGGCGTGGTAACATGTCACCCCGCCGCCTAGTAGCGAAGTTCTTTGCGAAGGAGGGCACCATCTCATATATCCATGTCTGCATGTTCAAATATATATATATATATATATATATATATTTTGATTAGTTCAATTGGTTTGTTCAATAAACCATAAAAGTTTAAAAAAGAAAATAAGCAAAAAATGTTATCATGAATTCGGATCTTTACTTTACCTGGAACGCGTGCACAAAACCGGTGATTACTGTGGACCTATCAGAATTTCCCCTTTTTTCTCATTTGCTTTAGCCCTTGTGTCTTTCTTCAGGCTAGATAGGGTCCATTTATATGTTTTGTACCCCTAGTCAAGGCTGTCAAATAAAGAAATATTATCAACTATCCCCATGTGATGCTTATCGATGCAAGTCTTGGGTTCCACGCCCCTTAAGACGCCGTAAAGAAACAAAAGAAGAGCAATCCTTGTCTTGTCGTGGTGTTCAGTACTTTGACTCCGTTTTCTCGAGTGTTGTCTCAAGATTAGCAACAGAAACTTTCTCACTGCCACCACAATACACAAATCTGAAGCTGGTGTTCTCCTCGGCCTTCTTTATTTTCTCTAATTTCTTACTATTTTTCACCATAGCGAAGTTGAGCCACATTATCATCGTAAATTCGTCCATCGAGAATCGCATCGGCATTCCTTGTACCATAAACCACATTTCCTCATTTTTATTAACTTCATTATGTCGCAAGATAAAATACAACAAGAGTTGGCTTGAATGTTGGTAATGATCAGGAACGTCAAGGAGATGACCAAACTGGGTCTCTCGAAAACATTCTAGCTCTTGCGTCTTGAGGTTCTCTCTTATTTTATCACAATAATTCTTGAATCTAGATCTTATGCTAATCTTACATGGAAAAGCTCTTCTTCTACTAAAATTGGTTTTAGCCATTCAATATCTTTGGCCTGCAAATAAGCAAATGTCTTCAATTTTTTCCATATCTTTTCACTTTCTTTTTATCATCATCCAAGATCATAATTAAAAAAAAAAGAAGCTTACCAGCGAAAGAACAGTCGAGATGGCCGTGGAGGCTCGGGGTTGATGGCGGGAGTGAGGGGACAATGCGGGGTTGACGACAGGAGTGAGCGGATGGCGCGGGCCGACGTCAAGGATGAGAGGATGGCACTCGAGCAATGGTGGAGATGGAAGGAGGGGTGGCAGGGCCGAGAGGCGTGTGGTTTTTTTTTTTTTTTTAATTGTGAGAATAAGGCTTTTTTTTTTTTTTTTGCTTAAAGAGGTTAATTAAGTTTTCTGATAAAACTAGGGGCATAAAAATGTAATTTTGTTTGCCACATTAGCATTTGAAAAGAAGAAAAAAGAAAAAAAGAGAAACAACTTAAATGGAATCTAAACTGTTAAAATGTAACTTTTAGATAGGTATTTAGCTACAGTTTTCTGCTTAGAGGAGAGGCTCTATTGAGGATGGAATTGAAAATTAAAGAGCTAAAATAGTGATAAATCCCGTCAGTAAAATAGATCCTATCGAAATTTTATCTATTCTTAATCTTGTAACATCTCAAAATTAATTAAATATTATTAATGTGTAAATGATGAATTAGTGTGCCATAATAAATATTTTAAACTTAATTTGATCATTATGTAAAATTTTTAAGTTTATAATATTTTTAATTATTTTAATAATTTTTAGTTACCCTTAATTATTTTTAATTGTTATTTTAAATATTGAAAACAAAACAATTTATCAATGACCAACACGTCCCACCTTCGAAAACTACGTGCGGGACGTGGTATTCTTAAAAACAACCTTCCATTTCTTTATAAAATCTCTTTCTCTCTCTCTCACTCTCTCTCACACTCTCTCTTCTCTCTCTTTATCCCGTGCACTCTCACTCTCTCTCTCGATTTGTCTCTCTCTCTCATTCTCTCAAAAATTTTTGAAACAAAATTCAATTTCAAGCTTTAGACTAGTGGATTGAAGACTCGAGAACACGATTGAGCAACTACAAACTCGATTTAAAGCTTTGATTCGAGGTTAGTTTCAAATTTCTTAAACTTTTTCAATTTTTTAATTTTTCTTGCATTTTAAAATCTAAGCTTTTCTAAGCTTAGAAATCTTTCAATCTAGGTTATATGAACTTAGAACAACTAGAATACAAGCTTTGTTTCATCAAAAACGAATTAAATCAGGATTTTTTTATTTTTTTCTATTTTTGGATTTTTTTAAAAATTTTGTTAAAACTTATTTTAAAGCATTAAAAAGTAATCTACTATGTTTTTCTTTCAATTATGATCATTACCCATGCCTGAGAATTGAGAAAACAGGTTAGGATTTAAGAATTGGGCTCAGGGAGGCCGAAACCGTGCTTGGAAAATTCTAGAATTTTTCTAGATCGACAGGCCGAACTTCATGTTTGGCAGGCTGGATTCATCCGATCGGCAGGCCGAACCTGGAAAAGTTCGGCCGACCGGACTTGGCTTTCTGGCAAGCCAAATTGTGCAATTCGGCCGGCCGAACCAGGGGGACCAACAGGCCTATCGGGCATGGTGAAATTTTGTGATTTCTCACCCGTTTTCAGTATTTTGAACCTCGATTGAAACTCCAACTTTGTAAAATGATTTTATAAACTTAAATGGCACACTAGGACACTATAAGATAGTTTAGGAACATAGGATATCTCATGATTAGATACTGATGGACGTAGTTTATATATTTAAAATTGTATGTGGATTCGCGGAGCTAACGTATAGCGGAGGAGATTACGGTGTGGGACACCGATACGAGTATCGAGATAGGACTTCTACCTCTTTCCTTTGGTAACCCGATTTAAAAATGATTTTTGGCCAAAAAGGAAATTTTATCAAAATGTTTTCAATAACTGATTGAAAGAGCATTTTATTGAATGTTTCCATAAACAGTAGATTGATGTGGATTTCATAATAAACCTCATAATGAATGTAAATGATTATATTTGGTAAAAAGAGATTTTAATAATCATGAAAAGATATATATATATATATATATTGAGGCATAATGCCATATTAGAGATCAGGTTGTCTAGTGCGAGACCTTAGGGGCAGGTCTCGAAACCCAGTTGGGCCACTACGGTGGTGAAATACATATGGTTTGCCCAGGAAAGGAAAATAGTATTCTTTCTGGTTGACCAATTAAACTGTTTTGGTAAGATAAAACCTTTATTAAATTTTCATCTTTTCATTTATTTATTCTAGTTTGTTTTCTACATATTTATTTGATTAAAGATATTTCTTTTAAAAATTAAATATTTTCAAATTATAGTCCTATTGAGCCTTTCGCTCACATTTTATTTGTTTTAAAATCTTACCCCTTAGGTGGATATCAGCTTAGGATCGAAAAAGAGTCCGTTGATCGGACTTGCGACCAATAGAAGATTTGGGTAGGTTGTATTACAAAAATTTAAGGCATGCAAGATCTTAACTTTTTCTTTTATTCTGGACTGTGGTAGTATTGTAATATCGTCAGTACTGTGCGTGTGCACAAGATGTGGATCAGTGGGACCCGTTCTCGCTTCACCTTTATTTTATTATTTTGTTATCCTCTTATCGCTTATTTTATTTTATTATTTTATTTGTTCGAATATTATAACTGCTCGCTTTAAATAAATGCTTTTAAAATTATCACATTTTTGTTTATAAATTAAATTCCAAAACCCAGTTTTTAACTAAATTTATTAACTTAATTAATCTACCACGTCACCTCTCGTACTCTGGGGCGTGACAAATCTCTAGGAAAAATTCAAAAAATCGATTCATTTATAATCCTCTATCAGTTTTATTAACGGATCGTTCAATTGGAAATGATATAAAAATAAACATTGAAAATATTTCAAGAGAAATAAATAATTCAATGATTTGATCAAATAATATTACTATGCTTCCGTTTCTTCTGGGTGTAGAGACCCGTTATTGTTTAGTAGAGTAATTCAATTTCATACACTATTTTATTTTTTAAACAAGTAAACTTTGTTAGATCAAAACTTTATTAAAAGCACTTGAAATTTTCAAAGTTAGACATCATTTTGATCTTTTCCTTTAAAAAATAGTCACGTTGATCTCCACTATTTGGTAGAGCATCTCTGCTTCGCAGTGTGATTCTATTGTAATCAAACTTTGCATCTTCAATCAGTAAAAAAAAAAGTAAAGAAACTATAAACAAGAAACCTTCAAAAAGCAATCTTGAATTAAAGTTTGCATCTTTAAAAAAACACACGCAAAGGCCAAAATGCATGTTCAATTAAATGTCTAAGAAACCTTTTAACAAGTATAACAGTTCATTATAGTAATTGATCAACAACTGTACATCACACGGGAGGGTATATAAAAACAGATATCTTGTTTTCAACATGCAAAAAAGAACTCTCAAAAAAACACAATAAAAACAGATTCTTATTTTTTTTTGCCATAGAATAATTCTCAAATGTATAAACCTTAAAAACCACATAACTTAAAGGACACTTTTTGTGAGTTTGACACGGTTCAACAATCACACACGCTAGACTAAGAAGCTTCTAACTCTCAGAGTCTAAATTTCATATAATTGTTTCAATTCTTAGAATAAATAGAATCAGAATAAGCTTTATCACATAGTTGACAGAGAGGGAAGAAAAATAAATATGATATTCGTTCAACTATGACTTTTTTTTTCTCATTTTCGTAAAATACAGGATTATATATAGGTACAATTTGAATTGACGAAATGGGTGAATAATGAATATTCGTTCAATAGCCATAAAAAACAAATAAACAAACACACACTAACACAACACAAAAAGCTCCCTTTATCGAATATTCATTCAACAGCCAAAGAAAACAAATAAACAAAAACACACTCACACAACACAAAAAACTTCCTTTACCATTCATCAAACAACCCAAGTCACAAAAAGCTCCCTTTACCATTCATCAGACAACCCAAGTCACAAAAAGCCCTTTACCATTCAGTTAATCCAAAACGCCAAAGAAAAAAAAAAAAAAAGAAAGACGTTTTTGTTTTTTTCCATCTCTTTTCACTTTCTTCTTATCATAACACAGTATTGTAAATAAAGGAAAAAAGCCTACGGTGGAGATGGCAGTGGAGGCGCGAGTTGACGGCGAAGTGAAGGTGCAGGTTGGATGGCGGGAGTGACCGGACGACGCGGATAGACGGCGGGAATGAGCGGACCGCAGTTGAGCACTGGTCGGGATGGGAGGAGGAGCGGTGGAGCTGAGAAAAACGTGAGTTTCTTTTTTGTATCAATCTAATTAGTTTTTTTTTTTTTTTTTGTTTGAAGAGGTTGATTGGGTTTTCCAATAGAGCCCAGGGATAAAAAGGTAATTTTATATAGAACACTGACATTTGAAAAAAGAAAAAAATAAAAAAAGGGGAACAACTTAAATAGAAGGTAACTTTTGGAGAGTTGTTTTTAATTTTAAGGCCGTATGTAGTCATCTTTTGTGGTCATCGTCCTCTCTTTCGCGTGAAGTCTAGAGAGTGAGAGAAGAGGTGAGAGAGAGAGAGAGCCTTTGGTTTCTCTTTCCCTTCTTTCGCAGCAAAACAAAGCACCGGAAAGCAAAGCCGTCGTCTCTTTTGGGCGAGTGATCAGTCTAGTTTTTCTAGCGCCAAGAAAAAGCGGGAAAAAATGGGGGAAGCGAGAGAGGACCCACAGAAGCTGAAGAGAATTGCGGCGGCGGCCTACGACTACGAGAACGATCCCCGATGGGCCGACTACTGGTCCAACGTCCTCGTCCCTCCCCACATGGCTTCCCACTCCGACGTCCAAGATCACTTCAAGCGCAAATTCTACCAGCGCTACATCGTCCGTACTATCTCTCTGTTGATTTTCTTGTCCATGAAAATTTCAATCTTATTTGGTTCAATTCATTTTCTCGGGATTTGGAGTCGGACCCATCAATCTTATCTGGGGTTTTAACTGTTTTTTTGGCTTGATTCGGAATCTGGGATCTTATTGGGATTTGGGACTCTTTACTGTCTTACATTGGAATTGATCCACAGCGTTTCCAGATATATATATATATATATATATATATGTGTGTGTGTGTGTGTGTGTGTGTGTGTGTGTGTGTGTGTGTATTCCTTTTATTGTTTTCTTCATTCCTTACTCGGCACTTCACTTAATAATTCATTAATGAAAGTGCGTGATTTTAGCTTTAAATTTTTCTAATGGGATTTGACTCTTGGAAACCTAATTTTGCCTCTAATTTTGTTTTATTAGAGTTATCATATATTTATCCTATTTATTGGGAGGATTCTTGTGAATGTTTCTTATCAAGTTTACACCTTTTGTTTATTAATGAAAGCCTACTTGGTTGAATTTAATTCCTTGTTTTGTAAATAGGGAAAAAAAGAAGGTGAAAATAGCTTACATTATATGGACATATCATTAAAAACAAACGAGTTGTCTAGATTATAATTCATTAGCAATGGATAATAGAAGCTAAGTTCAAAGACTTCATTCTTTATTTGAATTTGGGCATAATTTTAGCTTTTTGTCTCTTAATTTTGTCATCCTTACAATATTGCACGTGTTAATGCTTGAATTTTTCAAGTACAGGATCCTGATCTTGTGATAGAGGCAATGTCCACCAGCGGTTCTTCGCAGTCAGCAAGACCAGCATCATCCTCAAGACAGACACCACCAACAAACGACCAACCTCGTTCACGTGGCACTGGTAGAAATTCTGTCTCTGATTCCTTCCAAACTCTAAATCCACAGAAAAATGTAATGTTTCTCTGTATTACCAAACTGCACATTCGCATTGTTACTGTATTTGATTACTGTAGGCTCAACTGCTCGAACTTCTGGAACATCGGCAAATGCAGGTTCCCCTCCAGCTTCTCTGCGCTGGGACCGACAAACCATTCAGTTCTCCGTCAATGCTTGGGTATATATCTTAGGAGTCTGTAAACTTTCAGTCATATGTCTTAGTAACCAGAAGATTGATTATGTGGGAATTTGGTAGAATTTCGAGAGTAATACGTGCTCATTCTGTCCCTGTTTTAATTACTGCTAGTTTTTTGAGAGAGCGACATTCTTTCTCCCTTCAAATCCAGCATAGCATGTGGTGATTGTTGAGGGTTATGGTTCCCCGGCCGTCCGGGTTCCTCGAACGTATTGCCGGAAAGGCTATTTGGGGAGCCTCTACGCAGATTTGCCTCCCACAGGAGGAGCGCGTCCCCTGGGTTCGAATCTTTAACCTCTTGAATAAGAGGTTTTTAGCTGGATTGGTACCTGAGAAACACCTAAAGCCCTCTTATAAGAGTGGTCACAGGTTCAAATCCCAGGGGATGTGCACCTCCCGTGGGAGGCAAATCCCAGCTGGGTCTCTCCCCGAGCAAGGGCCCTCTGGGCAATATGTTAAAAAGTGGCCCATACAGGATCTCACCCTGCGACCTTAAAACGTGCATTTTATGTTCAGGGTTTTGGTCCCCCGGTCGGAGCCTAATGGGTACCTCGAACGTATTGCCGGAGAGGCTGCTCGGGTTGCCTCCTGCGGGGGAACGTGTCTCTTGGGTTCGAACTTTCAACCTCTTGAATCAAAGGTTTTTAGTTGCTTCTTAGATACCATTCTAGCTAATTAGTTGAATTGGTACCTGGGAAGCAACTAAAAACCTCTTATTTAAGAGATTAAAGGTTCGAACCCAGGGGACGCGCTCCCCTCCCGGAGGCAAATCCGCGTGGAGGCTCCCCAAGCAGCCTCCCCAGCAATACGTTCGAAAGACCCGTCCAGCTCCGGTCGGGGAACCATAACCCTCAACAGTGATCATGCTCTTTTGATCTATAAATGGGGTAATCTGGGTACGAACTGCTTGAGTAACGAGAGCATGTAGTTAAAAAAATAAAATAACAACAATACTAACTGGCAACCTAATCCTCCTTTGTTGTAGTTTGTTTTTATTTTGTGGGAGGCATAAATTATTGAGTAGTTTCCTTGGTTTCAATATATTTTTTTCAATTACTAAATGCAGAAGTTATTCTTCATCTAATTTCTGACGCGATTAATATACTTAATGCAAATAATCGTTGATTGCTCAAGTTAGTGACTAAACCATCATATTACAACCTTGGTTGTTAGAAAAGGCCATTTCTTTTCGGACATGTCACAGATGTAATCTTTGTACTTGCTTACGTTGTGGGATACTTTGCTGTTCACATTGATTCTGAATCTCTGATTAACTTGCAGGTGTTTGTTGTGGCTGTGCTGGCTATTTTGCCATTAGTACCACCCCACCTTTCCCATAGGGCATATCGGCTTTCATTTATGGGAACTGCATGTTCCTCTCTGTACTCCTTGTACTCGCTATACGGGGTAAGTTTTCTTTCACTTTTTTAAACTTCTCTATGATTTGGTTTTATGCACCAGTGACTATTGCTTAAGCATGAACTTGTCTTTTACTGCTTCAGAAACCAAGGGCTTGGAACTTGCAGGCCTTGCAAGTTTACTTCCAGTCCATCATTGCGACCAGGGATTTTATTTATTTTATTTACTGCCTTACTTTTGTGACTTCAAAACTTTGCCTCAAATGTAAGCACTGATTTGATCTTAAATTTTTCTTGCTTTTTTGTTGCTCCTACGGCACGACGTTTCTATCGCAGCTTCATCGTCAAGTTTAATATAGTTTGTTGATCTGATATCCATTGCAGTCGCTTTGATTCCCATTTTATGTCGAGCTCTTGAGCATGTTACCAAGTTCCTAAGGCGCCACTTCAATCGATCTTCCTTGTACAGGTATGAAGAATATTTATGAACCTTTGATTGATATCTTCTGAATTTTTATCATTTTCTAACATGAGGTAAAGTCTTTGAAAAGCAGGAAGATTAATATTAACAAACGTATTTTGTAATAATGGTATTTCATTTGCAAACAGGAAGTATTTGGAAGATCCTTGTGTTTGGGTAGAGTCAAATACAACGACTCTGAGCATACTCTCCTCGCAGGCTGAGATTGGACTTGGCTTCCTTCTTATCATCTCTGTTTTCTCGTCAGTTTCATCTTTCCCCACTTTTAAGTTCAGAACATTTATCTGTTCTGTTGTTAGGATTCAATTCACTTTTACTATTTTTTCCAACTTCATGCAGGTGGCACCGCAACATCATACAGACATTCATGTACTGGCAGGTTAAATCCTCATCTCTTATGAACATAGCTTATGTTCCTTGATCAGAAAAACTGTTTCCACCGTAACACGTGCACAACATGTGCAGTTTTGATTGTGAAAGTGGTTTTTTATTTTTATTTTTATTTTTATCTCTGCAACTTTTAAGGCCTCCAGTAAATTCAAGGGACAAAGAGAATTATGCTTCTTTTAGTTCACATTCTGTCCTTACCAACATTTCTCTTCCTTTCGAACTTGAATAGTTTGTAGATACAGTTTGGTAGTCTTCTTGTGGAACCTAAGAAGTTTTCTTGCAGCTATTGAAGCTGATGTATCATGCCTCTGTGACTTCTAGCTACCACCTGAGTGTGTGGACTAAGATCGGGAGGACTGTTAATCCGCTCATCCAGCGGTATGCTCCGTTCCTTAATTCTCCACTTTCGGCTGCTCAAAGATGGTGGTTCAGGTAGAAACACAGAAGAGAAAGAAGGTAGGGAGGTTAATCTCTGGTGATTTCCTTGGACTATTTTGCCATAAAGAAAAAATGATTATCAGATATACAACTTGAGAGGTTTTTCGATTCAATATGGACAAACTTTTTAACCGTAGTAGTGTTTGGACCCAGTTGCAAACTTTTAACAGTAACCTACGGGTAATATTTTTTCTTCCTTAATTTAAGTATCGTGTTTGATATGCACTGAAAGTGTTACTCTTATCCATCAAACATATACACTTGGAGAAGTCTTATAATCGACCTCTGAGATGTTCCCATGTTTTGATTATCATATCACGGAGATTTTTTTTTTTTTTTTTTTTTTTTTAAGTTCAAATGAAAGATTATTGTTATTATTCTTATTCACTCGCCATTTAAGTTATGAAAATACCAACAAAAAATCGTCAGCCATGTTGTCATTAAAAGACTATCTGAGGAACCAATGGTTATAAATTCACACAAATTTGAATCTTCCCAACAGTCCGAAATTTCAATGACCGCCTACATCAGTTCATGCATCAAAGTTGATGCTTCAATAATAACATTCTATACGACAATGTTCTTATGAAAAGATTACTTTTCATATTCCATGGCTTGCTCCTTGTACCATAATGTCAGTCTGTCCGGTTAAAGTTTTTTATCATAAAGCCATGTTCGCCGCTTGCTTTTGAGAGACGAACATGGATCAAATGCCAAGTTGCGCTATGGCATGTGGAGGGGACAGACATAATTGGCAGCAATCACTCCTTGATATATGCCCGTGACAGAAAATGTCATTATTTTAGTACCTAAAATTTACTCGGATGCCCAAATGTGGTGCTTGGCGATTTGATTTCCTTATGGCTGGTTGGCCAAATTTCATGCTCAGAAGCAACAGAGAGAGAAGTTTGTTTGCAGACGCCTAACATGGTCTGAAGTTGTAGGGTTTGAAGTAAGAAAAGGGGAGTTTGGGTTAATATGAGAAATGCTATGTGTTATGCAGCAACTGAGCCTTATACATGATTTGACAAATGCTCATATTAGTTATAGACTATGCATGAGTTTGGATTTCTTACTTACTTGGCAATCCCATGTGAACAGAATAAGAATCAGATTATAGAGGATACCCCATTGCATAGCTCAGCCTTATCTCCACCGCTAAAGACCACTTCAATAATGAAAATCTAACAAGTGTCTCTTTTAAGGCGTGAATTAAAAAAAAAAAAAAATTGATGGTGTCTTTATGCCTTTGGACCAATATTAATGTGAGAACCTACTAGTACCACAAATGAAATAATAAGGTGCCTATCAAGATTTCACCTGCAAGATCTTAAAAGTTTCTGATGTACACAACACAGCCCTGAAATATACAAATTAGCTATTTATAATTTTGATAGAGATACAGCACTTGCATGTTCCATGACAAAAAGATTAAATAAAGGGAGGAATTATAGTCAAAGATTAAATAAAGTGAGGAATTATAGTCAAGGAAAGTTGCATCACTTGTTATTAAATATGGGTTTGAAACTTTAGTTTTAATCTATCATTTATAACTAAAAACAGTGTAAAGTTTTTTAAAAGTAAAAAGTTATTGCAGTATAAAGCTCTCATATCTGTAAAGCTCTTATATAATACAATTTTCAAACTTAATACATCGGTTAAAATTAAAATTTCAAACGTAAGCTAAGTATTAATTAGCGTCGGTCCATGTGAACCTCATAGGGTCTGCCTTTCATGTTTCTATGAGGAATAATGAAATTAATAGTTCAAACATTTGTTTCTTAGGTCAGACGCGTTTACATTAATTATATATCTAATAATGTCCCTTCTCTAAACATGAACCACGAAAATTAGAACTAAAACCAAAGAGCTTATACATTTTTTTTTTTTTCTTCAGCTCTTATTGTCGATATTCAATATATTTTTTTCTTTTTTAGAATATCGTGGAGATTGAATGTTGGTATTGCCTATTTCCAACCTTCAATAAAAGAATCGAATCACTAAACGAATATAAGAAGCATTTATATAAATTTATGGAAATTTAATGAGCATCTCACAAATCAGATAATATGGTAAATTTTTATATATAGTATTGCATAATTTTATACATTTCCTTGATGTTTGATGAAGAGAGTTTTTCTATCATTTTACGTATCTGTCACGTGATTTCATCAATTGATAAACTGATAAAATAAAACAAAAAATGAATAAATGCTGAAGGCTCCACGAAGTGGACCCCAAGTAGTACTATAATGCAACGTGGCACACTGTAGTGGTTGTGAATTTTTATTACAATTTAAGCAATTAAAAAAAATAAAAAAAAAATTGAATTCAGACTTTAAAGAGGGCCCGAAACTCCATGACTCCTCTCTATTTTTTTTTCGAGACGGTTCTACAATGGAAAGCTGACAATTAGGGTTTTTTCTTTTGTTTGGGGATCTGACCATTGATTTAGCGGCGCCTATTTATTTTTGGTCTTTTTTTCTTCCAACTTGACGCCTTCACTTGAATTTATTTTTGGAAAAGGTTATAACTAGTTAACTCAAAACTCCTCTATTTCAAAAAAAAAAAAAAAAAAATCCTCTATTATCAAAGGCTTAACTATGGACCAACAACCAGTGGGATTGGGTGGCAAGGAGCTCATTATCTCTTAAGCAAGGTCTCGAGTTCGAGTCTTGTGTATGAAAAAATTCGAAATTGAATTCTCTTTCTTAAGAAATAAAGCAGAACTTATTTACTAAATATATTCTTATTTTAATTTAATTACTTTCTCTATGTAAAAAATATTTTTGTAATTACACTTTAAAAACATGAAAATAAAAATTTAATTCCTTTGATAACTTGATTCTCTAATGAATTAATAAATACTTATATAAAATCATATAATCTAATTTCGTGAAGCTTAATTTCTTTTTATTTGTAATTTTTTAAAATTTGTAGAGTGTTTAGAAAATCGTTTTTAACTAAAATGATATAAGTCTTAAATGCTATATTATAAAATAAAAATAAACCATAATATAAAATTATCATATGCCATAATGTTTTGAATCAATTAATTTAAACTAATGTTCGAAACACCTTATTAAGTTACTTGTACTTTTTATGGAAGAATTTTTTTGTAATTATAGAGTGTTTAACAAACTAGTTTAAATTGAAAAAAAATTTAAAAACTCAAATATATAAAAACTTTATATAATAATAATTTTTTATTTTATATTGTAATAGATAAGATTTTACACTTTCATTGGTTTTAACAATTTGCCAAACAAAACCCTAATTGCACCGTTGACACAAAAAATAATAATAATAATACTAAAAAAACACCAATCACAGACCAAGAAAATTGCATCCATCAAAAAATATATTATTTATACGGATATATTAAAAAAAGAAAACAAAAAAGAACTTTGATTTTGATTTTGATTTTGATTTGATTATTTATACGCGGCACGCAATTCCATAAAAGACCGAGCCACAGCGTCGAAGATTTTCCCTCTCAGCCAAAAAAAAAAAAAAAGGCTCCCATCCGATTTCTTCGAAGGTGAGCAATGGCCTCGTCGTCGCCGGAGAATCATGCCGAGCCTCTCCGTCTGAGTTCGTCCTCCGTGGCCGAGGACGAAACGGTCGGTTTCGGCGAGACGCCGTTTCGTCAGAGCCAGAGGAGCGTCAGCGATCCTGCTGCGGGGAATTTCAGCCAGCCTAGTCAGAGAAGGCGGTG
Organism: Artocarpus hirsutus; assembly: GCA_946598075.1. Lineage (NCBI taxonomy): Eukaryota > Viridiplantae > Streptophyta > Magnoliopsida > Rosales > Moraceae > Artocarpus > Artocarpus hirsutus. Next base: position 45,523 of record CAMOHE010053043.1, on the reverse strand, counting down.
CCTCGCCGGAAAATCCTTTCAGCCGCGGCGGCAGCAGTCGTTCAGCCGCGACATCGAACACGCCGCCAAAGAGACGTACTTGATCACTCGCCTCGCCATCACTCTCCTCCGATATCTCGGGTACCATTCATTACGATGATAAATTCTCGAGGAAACAAAAAAAATGTAGTCTCACGGATTCTTCAAAAACGAAGAAACAAGAAAAAAGAAGAAATTTTAAGCTTTTAGGAAGCAAGATGAATGGACTTGAGTTTTATTTTTCCAATTATGGTGGAAATGAATCGCCAATTTTATTCAAGGTTGATGAAAGAGTGAGAATTGTTCATCGGTTGTTTAAAGAACAGATATTGATGGATCAAACACTTGTTGGCTTTTAACTGAAGGGTTTCTCTCTAGTTTCTGTTGAATTTTTTTTAAATATACTTTTCGGTTTTTTTAATCATGAGTTTTCATTCAGGGTAGGCTACCGGTGGATCACAAGACTACTCGCCCTCGCTTGTTATGCCTTGTTACTTATGCCTGGCTTTCTTCAAGGTACATGGTGTAACTGGTCGCATAAGGGTTTGTTTATTAAAAAGGAGCTTACATGTAGAAATGGGGGACAAATGCAGTTGATTCATATATATATATATATATATATATATGTATGTATGTATGTATGTATTCGGATTGATTGTTGATAGATCAAATTCATTTATGTTGGCTGCTCCACCTCCATTTATGATAAAATTTGCATCAATGTAACTTGCTTATTAATGTTTGTTTGTTTATGCAGTTGCATATTGCTACTTCTTCTCAGACAACGTTCGGAGGAGTATTGTATATGGCGACCAACCAAGAAATAGGTAGGCATTATTCAGTAATGGAACAAAGGAATTTTTTTTTTTGGTTGTTTGTCGGGGTTGGTGTGGGGGGGGGGGGGGGGGTTGTTGGGTTTT
>CAMOHE010053043.1:3485-37685 GCA_946598075.1 Artocarpus hirsutus | reverse complement strand
ATATCAAAAAGAGCTCATAGAAAGTTTAAAGGCGTGTGGAATACTTTCTTGATTAAAAGTTAATATTGATACAAAATATGGTTTATGCAGTTTCTTATATTGTTGACGTGCCATGTAAATGCCTCATATGTTAGTAATTTTACCAAAATTTTTACGAAATTTTCTTGCAATTTTGTTATATATTGTCATGAAATATTGATAATTACCGAAATTTTCACAGAGATTTTATCGATATTTTACGAAAAAGATATTGTATCCTTCTTTCAATTAATAATAAAAAATACAGAAATTTATGTGGAAATTGGTGGAATGTGGACTTCTTAATCCTTGATTGTTAATTGAGGAAATCAACGGAGGACTTGGTCAATTGAAAGCGAAAGGCCTTTGGGTGCTTCCATTGCAATATTCTTAGGGAGAAAAATCTTGACAAATTGCTTAGAATTACCAAACTTTCCTTTTCTCCCAACGAATACGGAGGTAGAGGTACCCACAACTCTAATGGCAGAAAATGAAAGACTACCCTCTTGTTTTCCTTGAATGTTAAATTTAGCAATTTTCAAAAATGTTCTTCCGAATTTATATACTTGTTGCAGTCTGCTCCTTGAACTTTAAACTGTATTATTCTCTCTCCCAAACTTTCCAAAAGTGTTAATTTTTCTCTCCAACTCAACCAAATTTGAATTTTAATCCTTATGGTTATTTATGCCTCTGAAATTTAGCATTCTCACTTTTAATCTGATTTAAAAGGTTTGTAAAAAGCAGCATATAGCTCAGGATATGCTTTTTTTAAAAAAAAAAAAAATTTAATGAATAACTTTGTTGCATTCAAATCTCTTGGATGGAAGATGGTAAATAAGAACTTTTTGAAAATAGAATAGAAAGGAGTACATCAATACAACTGTCAAGTTGGGAGTGCATGCTACAATATATGTACGTTTTTAGATTTCTTTACTTTTAGGGTTAATTTTACTTTTGACCTTTAAATTATACAACTCGTCTCATTTTACTTTATAAACTTAAAATGTAACAAATCATACTTCTGAACTATACAACTTATCCCATTTGATCCTTTTATTAATAAATTTATCAAATGTTGAGGGATTTGAGCCGATTATTTTACTTTTAGCTTTGAACTATACAACTTATCTCATTTTATCTCTTGAACTTTAAAAAGTAACAAATAACATCTCCTAAACTATAAAACTTGTCTTATTTTAACCTTTCTGTGAAAAAAATCTGTTAAATATTAATGGATTGAGACAAATGATCATTTTGACATGTTGGATCTATAAATGTTTTCAAAATAAATATTTTGAAAGGAAAATCCCTAAATTTTGTTTCTTTATTATATAAGTTTTATTATTTTTTCTTCTTCTTTTTTATAATTATTTTGATAAAAGTCATTTTTTTGTCTAATAGTTAATTAAAATGATAAAAAATATAAAAAAATAAGGGAAAAATACTTAAATATATGGGTATGTCTACAAAGTAGTGAAATTGACATATAAAGTCTAAAGTATAACCTACTTGCCATTTTTATGTTGAAAATTATGCAAATGACATAATAATAAATACTTCGCTTAATTAAACTCAATACTCACTAGAAAAATCTCAAAATTCTTGTTAATTTAAAGCCAACAAAAACATATATTTGCCTATGAAACTCGTTATTTGTAGGTCTAAGATGTATGAAATTCAATTACAAAAGATTTGATCTTGACTGTCAATTTACAATTAATCGATCAGGTTTATACATATGTGGACTAATTTCATTAATAATTAACTGATTAAGGCATAGAAGGGCTGAAATGAGATAAGTTTCATAGTTTAAGGGGGTGATTTATTATAGTTTAAAATTTAGAGGTCAAAGTGGAATAAGTTGTGTAGTTTAAGGGTTAAAAGTGAAATCACTGGCTTAGTTTCATTGGTATTTAACAGATTTAATAACAAAAAGGTTAAAATAGGACAAATTAAATTGTTCAAGAGTGTAATTCGTAACATTTTAAATTTTAGAGGCCTCGTTAGGATAAATTGTATAATTTAAGGACAAAAAGTAAAATTAACACTTCGGAGTCCACTTAGTTTTAAAGATAGTAATTGAGTCTTCGTCGTTTTCTTGACCAAGTCCAAGTCTTCGTCAACTTGTTGGAGTCCCCTAGTCGATTAGCAAAGCAACTATCACTTTTTTTTGGTCTGTCTTTTAGTAGTCTTATAATTAATACTCCACACATTTTTTTTAAAGGAGAAGAAGAGGAAGAAAAAAAGCTCCAAATACACTTTATAAATGGGCTATAAATAGGAGGACAAAGGGAGAAGTTTCAGACATGAAAAACCACTTCACAAATTATATAGTCAATCAAGATGAAGGCTTTTCTTATACTAATTAGCGTTCTTCTGGCCACAGTTCCCTTCTTTCCCTCTTCAATCCAAGCTCGAGTATTGGCTGCAGGTGAAATTCTCACTAGCTTATTACTCATCGATTTCTTCTCAAGTTAGCGTGTTAATTTTCTTTTATAAACGTTGAAACTTGGGCAATATAAAATATTATGGGTTTTTGCTCAAATCCGACACCTGATCTAGCTTATACTTGTAACTTTTTTTGTTCTTCGTTCACAAATATAAGTTTGTACATATGTTTGTATAACACTTAATTTCTCAAATTATAACGTTCGATGTTACATGCGTTGGACTACATATATTAAGTGTTACATATGAACAAATAAATGTTACATAAACGTACAAACAAAGTTATATTATTCATGAATAAAGAAAGTTACAAATATTCGATTGGTCTGAGCGCCAGATTACAAACAATTGCTATGATGATATGATTCTGATTAACATAATTTTTAGTGTTGATTTTTTTTCAAGTCGTAAATAATTACGCAGAAGGAAAACGGCCAATTTCTGTGAGGCCATTCAACCCATCGCATCCAGCATTTTGTGGCCGCAGCTCCAGGTACAAACCTTGCATACCACCCAAGAACAAGCCGAAACAAAACTGTTCCGTATATCGCAGAAATTGCCCACCTAGACCATGAGGCTGTTGAATGTTGAGAGACACAAGAGTACTATTATACTACTTTAAAACTTTTTAGTCTGTACCAAGTAGTAGTATATAATTTTTCGCTTGATATATCATGTAAGCAAGTAGTACTGCTTGGTTAAAGATTAAATAACGGAGTTAAAATGTGGTATTTATGATTTATGTGGTTTTAGTTTTACATGTAATATGTTCTCTTAATGCAAATAAATAAAAAAACAGCTTTTGTAGTATTGTTGATTTGCAAAAGAAAAAATAAATTGCCTTAAAAAAAGATAAATAAAAGAAAAACATGGCTTATATATGTTAATGGAGTTCATATATGCTGTCTCAAATTTTCGTTTAATTGATTGTCTATTTAAAACTATCTTGCATCCTCTAGATTTAATAATTTGCCTACATGCTAAATACTAATATTTCTCAAGTAAATGAACCGTCATAATAATATTGATAAAAAATGGAATAATAGAAGCTGAACTTATCTTTTCAGTGACCAAAATTTAAACAATAATGTTATATTATATTTTAGTATATGGTGATGGGATGAAACAATTTGCTGAAATATATCAAAGATGACATAAATGATTTCTCCGTTAAATCAAAGATGCCTTTCTCTCTCTTCTTCTTTTTTTTTTTTTTTAATTTTTTAAAATGGAAACTGAATTTCATTACTTCCCCGGCAATATCCTTATGGAACCAATGCGTAGACAATGGAATAGCACGAGAGGGGAAAAAAAGGAGGAAAAAAAGCTAAAAACACGTACGAGTACTAAAAATAGTAGAAAATGAGAAATTATTCAGTAAATCAGGTGTTTCATATAAGCAAAATGATATAGTATACCCAATGTACTAAAAATTTAACCTAATTATATAGAATAGCAAGCGTCGTTTATGTACAAAACAATATTTTAAAATAAAAATTAAAATTTTTAAAATTAAATAATTATTAATATAAGGGATTTGCGTAGAATTATAATGGTAAATTTGACTCTATAATTAATGTAATATACATTAAGAAAGAGAACCAAATTTCAAAAACTGACATAATTAACCATCAAAATGTTACATTTTTATTAGCCAGATATACTACATAAGCAAAATAACGTGGTACATTAAGCCTACTGAATAATTTCTCGTCGAAAACATAATTAAAGGACTCCAACAGACCACATCAAAAGCTTTTTTTATTCACAGGACAGGTAGGCAACATTGATATATGTCATAGGATTCTGCTATCTTCACCTGAAAACCTCTCAGATCATTTGCATCTTTTAAACCTTCTCTAATGAAATGAGAAGAGAGTCGAATGTATAACTTCTCCAAGGAAAAAATAAAACCATAGTCATCATTTACAACAACATTGAGTTTATATATAAACCAAAAGATGGAGGATAGGGTGATCGGGTTGGGAAAACTCAAGCCAAATTCACGGCCAACAGGAAAAAATCCTCCAAATTAGAGAGAAAACACAGCTCCAATATTTAATATTAGTACAATTGCTAATAAGGGCTAAAACAAAAATGACTGACTAAGCTCATACGACATACTAGATAAAATAACGATGTTGCAAATACAAAAACGATTGTTATATATAACTAAATTCTCCTACGTCATAGAGCCTTTCCCTTCAATATTAGCCTCATCGGTCTCCAGATAAGGGTTAAGTGTAATATATTTCCTCCTATATTTCTTTGTACTGTTAGTATCCAAAACGATAAGGAGTACGGTCTTGAAATGTACTTCTTTAGGAATAGTCGAACTCTAGATGTAGACAATACTAAAATCTTTCTGAAGCGAATTCTTTTGTTTTATGCTTGACGAACGTTATGATCATCATTGTTTCACTTGCAAACCAGGTGGTGCTTGCACGTCAGTCGTAAATTTACGAGTCGGATAATAAGCATTAGTTAAACCTAAAATAATAAAATAGGAAAACCAATTTCATGCCTATTGGTTAAGAACCTACTACTTATACAAGCATGCCACAATCTAATATGCAGTTTACAGTTTTGTTAGTAACTAGATTATAACCCATTGAGTTTAATAGAATTGCTTAATAAAATCACAATTAATTGCCGTACGTAGCTAAAGATTCTAAAATTAAAAAAAAAAATCATAATAATGACAGGTCTCCCAACAAAATATCACAATAAAGACTGCTCTTTATCACTTGTATTCGTCACTTGATCGGCAAAGATTGAGAGTATCCAATTTCAAGCTTGGAAAGAAGAGCATTGCTATAAGCCATCGGTGGTGCTAAGCACCATCAATAGATGGGGCCAACCTTTTATTAATGATGGTCTTAAGTACCTGACCCCAAGTATTTTTTTGAAAACAAGGATATGAGAAGAAAGTGATATATCAACTTAATTAAATTAATTATGTGGTTTAAAACGGTGAATAATGGCCCTTCACCACCATAAGGATAAAAATATCATATTAGAAGAAATATCGATACTTTAATTTTATAGAAATTTAGGAAAAAATATTGATATCGGTAGAAACTTCATCAAAAATTATGGAAATTTTAGATTAAATATATTTCTAAGACTTTAACACACAAAAACATTAAAAAAACATAAATAAACATGATTTACATAATAAACTTAATACATATTAGATTAATCAATACCAAAAGGAAGGCCTGAGAGGCTCAAACATGGTTAGGATTCTAACTTGATTCAAACAAGATTGGTGCCATGACATGTTATTAGAGTATGACTAAATATAGTTATGAATATGCCATATGTAGGTTTATGGACTTCTTCCCACTATATTTCCATGAATGGGAAACACTTGGGATAGCAGTGCTATGCTTGGAAGAGAATACTTAAAAATTTCATAACTATTGTACTTTTAAAGTCCTGATTGTATGGATAATAAGCATGATGAGCCTCATTGGAGGAGCTGCTATCGTTGGATCCTACATTCATTATTGTAAATTCATAAAATTATTATCTTTATCCTATGTTAGCATTCTTAATGTGTATAGGACAACTATTCATTCATTGATAGTATAAAATAGTGGTAGATCATTTAAAGGAAAAATCCATTAAATTTAGTTGAAATTTTTAAATATATATCAAAATTTTGTATAATATACACTATAGATTTTTTGATATTGACATTTTTACCGATACTTACCGATATTTATGATATTTCTTTGATATTTTGCTAAAATCAATATTACAATGGAAAGATATTTTAGTACCTTGAAATTTTTTAAATTTCCATGGAAATTTTGCTGATATTTACGTCCATGCTTCACATAATTGCTCACTTAAGTCTTCGTCAATTTATTGGAAATCGAAGTCCTTTATAGACTTTTCAATATTGAGGAATAAATTGCACTATTACACGTTAAACTATTTATTTTTTGCATAATGCATCTTGACTTTTTAATTTTTAAAAAAAATGCATCTTGAACTTCAAAATTATTGACAATTGAAGTTTAATATCTACTTTTATTAGTTTTCATTTTGTTTTCTTTTCTACAAATTGAATTTTATTTATTTTTTCTTAAAACAACGAGATTTACCCTTAAATGAAACTCATGTGCAAATCTCCTGAGCTGAACCGTCCATATATTTAACATCTACTAGTTATCGGATCTTAATTGTCAATAATTATAAAGTTTGAGATACATTTTGTCAAAATTAAAAATTAAGAGTGCCTTATACAAAAGCCAAATAGTTCGAGATACAACAGTGTAATTTGCTTCAATATTAATAACTTGTTTGGCAAAAATGGTTTCAATTGTTTTTTATGGTTCTAATCACTTTTACTACAGTGTTTTCTCTCTTATAAAATTTAAACCAAAAAATGTTTCAAATCTTAAAAAACGGTTCCAACCATTCTATACAGACGCTAATTGTTTAAGTCTTCTGTGAACTACTTATGGAAAGTTTAATCTTCAATATTTATGTTTATATACAATTTAATGTTCATGTGATCCTTGATAAATAACACATTGAGAAAAGATGAAAAAAGGCATCCAAAAAAAAAAATCCTTATCTCATTGCCGTAAAGTTATTGTCGAGACGGGGCTAAAGTCTAAAGATTCTAAAATAAAAAATATAATAATAAATACAGGTCTCCCAACAAATATTATAATAAAGATAGCCTTGATCATGGCCATAGATGTAAGTATCCATGAAATTTTAAAAATTTTGGTGAAAATTTTTAAAATTTTGAGGTACCAAATTATCTTTTTACAGTAATATTGATTTCTGCAAAATATTAAAAATATCGGCAAATATCAGTAAATATATCAATATAGGAAAATCTATAGTGTATTTTGTACCAAATTTAAGTATATATTATTGAAAATTTCATTCAAATTTTGGTAATGTCAGAAATTTCAAACTTTAGTGGATCACTGTCCCTTTAAATAATCTACTAGTATTTTTTTACTTTCAATGTATAAATATTTGTCCTATACACATTAAGCATGCTAACATCGGACGAAGATAATATTTTTAGGAGTTCACAATCATTGAATTTGGGATCCAATTATAGTAGCTCATTCAATAAGACTCCTCATGCTTATTATCTATACAATCAAGACTTTTAATTATTCTTATCTGAGCATACAATCACATCTCAGGCAAATAATTCATAGTTTTTTATTCATGAAAATGCAGAGGAAGAAGTCAACAAAACTATATGTGGCATGTTCATAACTATATTTAGCATTACTTAAATAAAATGTCATAACATCAATCTTGTTTGAATCAAGATAAAATCTCAACTATGTTTGAGCCTTATAGGCCTTCCCTTTGGCATTGAAAAATCTAACATGTATGAAGTTTATTATGTAAGTCATGTTTATTTGTGTTTCTTTTTAATGTTTATTGTATCTTAAACTATTATAGATTATTTAATATAAAATTTCTGTAATTTTAGTAAATTTTGATGAAATTTCTACCGATATTGGTATTTTTTCTGAAATTTTTATGAAAATAAAGTGCTGATATTTCCGCTAAAATAACAACAATCGAAATCATGATGTGAAAAAATAACAACTAAAGAAAATTTTGCTGGGGCTGGCGTGGGATGAGAGTTTGGGGGTGTCATATTGATTTATCTTTCTTTCTGCAATCATTTAATTCATGGGCTGTATGTTATGTATTTTCTATTATGATTCAACTAATTAATAGTAATGAAGATAATGACAATGATCAAGAGTCTTTAATTATCCTCTCCACGATTATTCTTACTAAGTACTTTTGTTCTTTGAGTTGATCGTAGATTCTCACGTCTAACTCCTGGTGGGCCATATTTGCCTTTTCATCCTTCGCTGATCAAGTCAATGTTCTGCCTTTTCATCCTTCGCTGATCAAGTCAATGTTCTGTTATAAAATTGAAATAGGAAAGGTAAGGACCTAACCTCTAGTTATGATTGACCAGGACCAAAAAATAAAAGATAAAAATAAACTTACTGTCCTAGATCTTTTAACATTTAGAGAGCCCTATAAATGGAAATACATAAGCAACAATCTATTTTCCGGTGTGACTAGGCTAGAGAACCTTGGTCTATTTATAGAACCCAAAGTCACCCCTTCCATCAATGAGATGAATACAACAAAATGTGCAACTCTTTTTAGATTTATTTCCATATAAAAAGAGTTAAAATTTGATTACTATCTAGGAGTTACCATTTTAATCACCCTAAGATTAAAGGCATCTTAAATGTGGACCATTACAATAACAATAATTGTAAACGTTTTTAGGAATTCTAGCATGTTCAAGTCAATGTCCATTTGTTGGAAAACTCAAGTCAATGTTCGGGTCTTCCATAGCGACCTTTTTAGCTTTTACGTTGCTGCGACTTTGTCAACTTTGCTTTTTTCGTATAGTCTCTATCATCCCATCTATTTTCGATAATACTGATCACATACATGCTTTCAAAAGACAAAAACGCTATTAGAAGAAAACTCCTTACAAGTTCCTTGCTTGCATTTTATAGTTCCTTAGTTTTCGGTCTCATTTTCATCATCAATATTTAAAAAATCTCATTTTAGTCCCCAATCTTTTACTTTGTTTCACTTTTAAACATTTTGTCAGCTAAGTGTTCAGTATTTAACAAAATGTTATTAAAATGTCTCATTTTGATATCCAACATGTTAGTTTGTTCCACTTTTGATCCTTCAGTTAGCAAGGTATTATTAAGGATCAAAATTAAAAAAACAAAGCTAAAATGAGAAACTAGATATAATGTACGATTTTGATTCATGAAATTAATTAAAATAAAAACAATTCATCATATTGTTGTTTTGATGAGCTTTTTTTTTTAAGATAAAGTTGAATGTTAAATGTTTATTATATATGCACAAGTATTTATAGTAACTATGACGTTTAAAATTATAATTATCCAACAGAATATATAAATATACGTATACATGTATAAAAATCTCACTTTAAATTTTTTAAATTGTAGTCCAACCTTTAGTTGTAACAAAGGGAAATAGGAACAACAGTGATACATTTGAAAAGTTTTTGTTAAAAATTTAACGGCTAACTAATGAAGGAACCAAAACTAGAACAAAAAAAAGACCAAAATGAGACTTTTTAAATGTTAAAGGCTAAACCAGAACTGAAAGTAAATGTCAAAGATTATTTATGAAATTAACCCAACATATTATAAATAAGTGAAGCGTGGACGAAGTTTTCACGACAAAAAAAAGAAAAAAAAAAAAAACAGTAGTTGATCTCTAAAGATGAAGCAGATTTTTGTTCTTTTACCATTCTCTTCTTTCCTTCCTTCAATCCTGACCGGACGATATTCATCAATAGTACAAGCAGCAAGTAATCATAGTGAGATTATGCACTAACCAATATTTTACCATTTTTCTTTAAGTTTAAAAATATAGGTAAGTTATTAAGAGCGTTAACAAAGACCTTGATATACGTATTTAGGTATGTTTTTGCTTCAAAAGAAAATTCGTCGTTTACAAAGATTAATGGGGTGTTTGGAAGGTAGTGAGAACCACTTTTACTATAACATATGAGAGTTTTACACTGTAGTAATTTTTTTTTTATTGTTACTGTAGCTTGTGAGAGCTTTATTCTGTTAATAACTGATTTTGTGGTGGGAACTACAGTTCCCACCACTTTGCCAAACAACCAGTAACTAAACTTTTTATGATCCTAAACTGTCCCGAAAGTGACATTTTTTATAAAGTAGTAAAATCAGAACTCACTTGACGGAAGCCAAAGATATAAACATTTCTAAAATATATGACAAAGACAGCTCGCCTAACAAGCAGCATTTCTCTGAACTTTCCTATAATTCTCGGGTTTGATATTTTAGCAAAAAAGATATACCCAATTTCATATATCAACTTGATTTTAATAAAACATGTGGTTTACAATGAAGGATAATGACTTTTAATTTATTTGCTGACTCAATTCTTTGTCTATTTGTTGGAAATCGAAGAAAATATTCTAGTCTTGTATATAGATTTTATTTTTGCAACGTTTACTTGTTCAATGTCTTGTAACAGTTAACATGTTGAGAAAAGACGAAAAAGGCCAAGGAAAAATGAAATATTTATCCTCAGCTCCTTAACCTTGGCACTTGAAGACACTATAAATGAGTCAAGCGTGAGAAAAGTTTTAAGACAGGAAAAAATAATAATATATAACTACTTGACCTCTAAAGATGAAGCAAGTTTTTGTTATTGTGCTTAGCATTCTCTTTGCTACCATTCTCGTCTTTCCCTCCTCCATTTTAGCACGACAATTACTTCAAGGTGAGAGTACTCACTAGCTAGCTAATTTACTGTTTTTCTTGTTTAATAGAGAATTATTTAAAGCATGAATGTTATAATAACGTTGAAATTATTGCAATATTACGATTACGGTATTCCAATAAGTTTTATTCTTTTTCTTTTCCTCTTTTTTTCCGAAAAAAAATTCTTTTTCTTTAATTTCGTTAGTTGTCTTTTCTAATTATCCATGCCTGAAAGTCCTCATAATTAGAAAGTCTAAATTTCATCACAGGTTTGGTTCGTAGGTTTAAATAAATTTATGAAATTTAGACAAATTTTAAATTTTTGTGAGAAAAAACATCAAACGAAAATGTTTAAGCCGTCGTTCATGAACTATGAACCAAACGGAAATAATTAGTGGTATTAATACTCAGCAAAAAGGTGTGGCATACCCAAATGATCATTATGGTTGAAAATTTTGCAGCGGAAGGAACCCATTATAAAACACTTCCAGCAGGGAGTGGGGGTCACTCAGCATATTGTAAAGACCCCTATAGCAGATCATGTGCATCACCAAAACCAAGTCCAAGTCCGCCGAGAAAGTGTAAAAAATATGAGCGCAACTGCCTACGTGGAGAAGGCAATTAAATGACACACCAATCGAGGCTTTTAAAGTAGAATAACAAATATATATATATATATATATGCATATATGTATATATATTCCCCATTTAAGAATATGCTCAGCTTTACTCGTGGTAAACGTACGGATGAAAAAAGTATGTGTGTGATAGTATTATTACAGTTTCTAATGTTGTCGTGTGCTGTGGTATGAATAAAAACCGGCATGTACTTTTTAATGGTACTCTGGAAATCAATAAAAAGATCTTCAATCTAATTTTGCGCTTTAGTGAATTCAGCATGTCGTTTGCTGTTGTTGCTTTTGATTTTGTTGTAGTTCCCCTTTAGTTTTCTAATGTGATGATTTGTGCTTTTTGTCGTGTCTTGCGTTTTATGATTATAATTTGTCGTTCGTGTTCTCTTATTTTCGTCGTCCCGACTTGGGAGCAGAACTTGCCGTTTTCACGTTCTGTGCTTTCCGTCTTTGTTGTCGTTTATTTTTTCCATCGTTTTTTTAAATTATTCACTTGCCAATATAATGCTAAATTGAGATGCCAATAACAAATTTGACATAAAAGTATAAAAAAAAATATATCCAATACAACACTATTTTTAATGTCAAATTTGTTATGTCTTGAATTTTGTGACAAATTTACCATCAAATTTAGCAAATTGTAAATTTAGCATTTGATTTTTATTATTTTTTTTGCTTTAATAATAACGATATTCTTACTATTTTAATATTAAAAATTTATTTTTATATGTTTTAAGGTTTAATAATTGTGACAGAAGGTAAATATGGCATTTCAAATAGCATTATGTATTAGAATACAAAATAAAATATCACATCAAATATGTTATTTGTATACTTTTTGATGACAAATGTAACATTGGCATTGGCATTTACATCACAGATGGTCTAAGAGCATCTCCAATGTAACGTTCAATTAATGTGCAATTAATAAATTTAGTATTTGAGTGTTAAAAAAAACATTGCTTAAATAATTACAACATACGCAATATTTAATTATTCTATCATTAAAAGTTTACTTTTATAAGTTTTAAGGTTTAATAATTATGACAAAAGACAAATATAACATTATAAATTACGTTATGTATTAAAACTAAAATAAGATAACATGTCAAATAGGTTATTTTTTTGCACTTTTTAATGACAAATATAACATTAGTATTTATATTTATATTAGAGATGGTCTAACATTCACCATGTAAATGGTTTACAACAGCATTAACATTAATTCGATAGTTGATCAAATATTGAACTGGGAAATTGGGAATTTCTCAAAAGAAAAAAAAAACATTTATATGGGCTGGCGTGGAAAATCGAAGAAAGATTTGGGGGCACTAGAGTGAATGAAGGACATTGACTCTTCATCCTTTTTTTGCTGACTAATTAGTCTCTGTCCCTTATTGGAAGAGAGCAAGTCAAAGTTCAGGTCGTCTTTAGCACCTTAATTTACTTTTTCCAATCTGGATGGTACGCAAACATGTTAAGAAAAGACGAAAAAGGGTAAAGCAAAATGAGAAAATTCTCCTCAGATCCTTGCCTTTGGAACTTGAGCATACTATAATTAAATGAAGCCTGTGAGTAGTAGTTTTAAGACAAGCAATAATTAATTACTTCAATAGTTGAGTGTCCCTAAAGATGAAGCAGGTTTTGCTCATACTAAGCATTCTCTTGCTCACCATTCTCCCCTTTCCTACTATTATCTTAGCTCGACAACTAATTACAGGTAATAATAATTAAGAGTTAATACCGGCTAATTGCTACCATTTTACTTTTTTAAATAAATAATTAATAACACTATAAAAACGATAGGGTGTTTGCAAGGGTGTTTAGAATCAATAGTAAGAACTACTTTTACTATAGCATGTGAGAGTTTTACACTGTAGAAATTTTTTTAATTGTTACTGTAGCATGTAAGGGGATGAGAACCAATGGTAGGAACCACTTTCACTCTAGCATGTGAGAGTTTTACAATATAGCAATTTTTTTTAATTGTTACTATAGCATGTGAGAGTTTTTTACTGTTCATAACTGAGTTTGTGGTAGAAATCGTATGATGGAAACTATTGCCCAACACACACTGAAATTAGTTGTTGATACGCTTCTAGCGAGGCAATATGAAGATTAATTTCTCTTAGCTAAAAAGGTCAAAACACTTATAGATAACACATTTGTCAAATGTAACTTAAAATACTTATATTTAATTTTGTCTCTATAGTATTTAAAAGTAGTATGTTTTTAACTTTCGTATAAAAAATGATGAAATTAAAAACATTATCTCTCAAATTGACCCAAAGCAGTTCGACTTGTTATACGGGCTGCCTGGAGGCCACTGAATGAGACACGTCTGAGACCGTTTTAAGTCGCCTGAAAATTTTCCGTTTTGTGACTACGGTATGTTCTAGATTAATAATTGTAGTACAAAATATATAGCATATGGAGTACTCTATTCAAAAAGAATAAAGAGGGATTAGACAACGATGTTCAATATGGTTTATGTATTTGTGTCTTTAGGAAGACTCTAGCTTTGCTGTGTTGTGTAATAATACTTGAATAAGTCCAACATGCACTTCTGATCGTGACTTTTCTTTACGGGCCAAATATATATTTTTAAAACTTCTCATTTTATCTCATAAATTTTAAAAATCATCACTTTATCTTTAAAATTTTTAAAACTTCTCATTTTAACCTCTGAATGTTTGATCTTCCGTTCAAATAGACAGAATTAAGCATACGTGATTCATACATAAATCAATTGTAAGAACAAAAATAAAATTTTATAATTTTCAAGTAAGTTTAATTCTATCTATTTGAATGAAAAATCAAAAGTTCAAGGGACAAAGTAACAAGCTTTGAAAGTTTAAGGGGTAAAGAAAAAACTTTAGAAATGTATTTACATCTCAATAATTGATCGAATTATTGGACTGGAAATTTCTCATAAGCAAATAAGAAAAAACATAGGCGGGCATGAAAAATAGAAGAAAGATATAGGGCTACTAGAGTAAATGAAGGATGTTGACTCTTCATTTGTTTTGCTGACTAAATTAGTCTTTGTCCATTTGTTGGAAATGTTTAGGTCGTCCATAGTACCTTTCCCTTTCAATCATGTTCATATTTATTCTAGATTAAATACAAACATACATATATATATATATATATATATTAATAAATATATATTAATAAAATAAAAAAAGGAGAAAAATCTCTGCAGCTCTATGCCTTGCGAACTTGAACTTGAGCATACTATAATTAAGTGAAGCGTAGAGTACTAGTTTTGAGACAAGCAATAATCAACTACTTGAGTAGTTGAGTGTCCCCAATAATATGTTTGGTAGAAGGGAGAGAGAGGGGTAGAGGAAGAGAGATAAAACAAAAGGTCAAATTTTTTGTTGGTTGAAGGGAGAGAAAAGATAAAGGGATCTTCCTCTTGGCCCACCAGATCTTTTTGTTAATAGTATAAACGTGTTGTATAATAATTTTACAAATAACTTTCATCTATTCTTTTATCTCTCTCTATCTTATCAAACAAAATAAAGTATGACCACAATAATCTTTTCCTCCGACTCTCTAACTTTCTTACTCTTATTCATCCTATCAAACGGAGTGTAAAGATTAAGTAGGTTTTTCTCACACTAAGGTGACGAGTTGGTTTTGATATTAACAATTTAAGCCCCTTTTTACTTGATTATGAACTTATCCTTTTTATTTGTTTATTTTATTTTGCAGGTTTTAGGAAAAAAATTTTGGAAATGAAAATGTAGAAGAAATTCTCTATGGCACGCGGTGGCTGTGGAGTTGGGCACCGCGGTGCCCAAGCCATACAAAAGGCCAAGAACTTAGTGTCGCAGCGTGCCTGCTCTGGAGGAGCAAAGCCGCAACGCCTATTGGGGACTTTTCATCATGAGAGTTTAATTCAGGCCTGATTTACCTGTTTTGATCCAAAGAGTATAAATAACACCTTTTAGGGCATTTTTTAGAGACTTTTTGATGGATAGGAGGCTGCCATCAAGAGGAGAGAAACTTGACAATTTGGAGAAGAAGAACGACATAGTCTAGAGAGGAAACACAACAGTTCACATCCAAATAATCAATTCTTTTCTTTATTCTTGTTATGTTTAGACAATCTTTATGATTTCTTTTAGTTTTATTATGGACTAAATTTTATTTTCTGGGATTACGATGTAGCCAGATTATGAATGTTTAATTTTTATTTTTATTTTTATTAATTCAAGATTTATTCATTAATATGCTAAGTGTTTCAATTGTTCTTAATGCTAGTGATTGTTTGGCCAATAATTACATGATATGTGATTTGATTTGAAACTACAAAATAATTATGAAATCAAACCATGATTGGAATACCATAAGATTGTCGTAGGATAAAGATATTTATAAAACTTGTGCAGCTTTATGCATTTTTTGTTCTCAATGAATTTTGGCAAGTTTAAAACTTTCATGTGTAAGGAATTTGTTACAAGAATATATTGTTCATAGTTGAGAAACATTAAGGATTAATTTTTAGAAATTCATTGTCGGCATAAGAATAAATCTAGATTAATTAAACTAGGTAATTTTGGACATGATTAATTTTAGATGAAATTGAAAAACCTAGAATCTTAAATATATTTATTTTCTATTTGTTAAATTGTGCCTTGATTTTTTTTTTTTATTATTAGTCTCAGTTATTAATCCATAAAGTCATTTCTTTAATTGACTGTTCAAATAAAGTTAAAATTAGATTAATTTCAATAAAAAGTAACAAATAGTCCTCAAGAGAACGACCTTTTCTCACTCTATATTACTTGCTTGTGATATCGTATACTTGTGTTACGATTTTACAAAACATAAGGCACCATTATCTTATTTACCACTATTATCTTAGCTTGACAACTAACTGCAGGTAATAATTAAGAGCTAATACCAGCTAATTACTACCATTTTTCTTTTTACGTCATTAAGAGCCCATTTGGTATATTAGATAAGATAACATTGGATAAAGTGGTTTTAGAGGATTGGATTGGATTAGATTATATTGTAATGAACAAGATAAAGTTTAGCTAATTCAATATCATATTTGATGTCGTGTTGTTAAAATAGGGGCCTTTTTGTTAAAAAAAATAAATTTTGGGTCAAATTGTAATTTTTTTAAAATTATAAGGACAAAAATATAATCATCAAAAATATTTTCATCAGATAAAAATTATATTTTGACCTCTTATTTTTTAAAAAATTATAATTTGACCCTAAACTTTTATAAATTTTTGTAAATAGGTCTTTGAAAATTTTTAAAATATACAAATGTTATGTTTAATCCTATGCTTTAGCAAAGGATCATCTAATCCCCTTTCAAATGGATTCAAGTATGGATTGAATACGATTTTATCCAATCCAATCTTTCAAAGTTTTTCATTAAATAAAGTATTAAGATTTAATTTAATCTAATCCTTCTTAATCTTGCACAACAAACATTCCCTGATAACACTATTAAGAAGATATAAGAAATATTAAGGTTACTTTTTTGTCCTTCTCTTGGTCTTTTTTATGCTCTCTTTTTTATCACATGTCATTCTATTCAAGAAAAAGGAGTCTAATAACAAGCCATCTTGTTCAATAGTTATTACGAACCTGCCATTTTCATCTTAGGTTCCTTTTTTTCCTTCTATTTTTTTTTTTTTTTAAGATTCAAATTAACATATATATGTTTTGAGAAACCGTTCAAAACATATTTACATTTAAAACTTAAAATCTCTCTATATATATGTATAATATACATAAACTTAAACAAAAACCGTGTACAAATATTAAAACTTAAAACGATTATATATATAAACGTTTTATGTGTGTGTGTGTGTGTGTGTTTATATATAAAATCATAAACAAAAAAAACGTGCATAACATTTAAAAACTTAAAAAGATTATATATAAACGTTATATATACAACACATATTTTGTTTTCTGTTTTTTTTAAACAGTAGGTACATAGGTGCTTTTTTTTTTTTGTTTTTGTTTTTGTTTTTGTTTTTTTTTTAGACTTGGTATATACTATTTTAAAGTATATAAAAATATATACTATGATATACGTCTATATATGATTAAAAGAAAAGGAAAAAAATTGTACCTTCTCTTATAATATTAAAGAGAGGAAAATTTGTAATAAAATATAACATAATGGATTATTGTAATGCTTAAATTTTATTGAAAAGTGATACGATATGTGGCAAAAAAAAAAAAAAAACCTAGAGAGTAACAAAAAAAATAATTTTAGCATTTCTCAAAAAATATTAGAATGCTGAAACACACTGCATAAAACTAAATATAAAACATGTCCTTTTCACTTAGCTTAAATATTATAGGTACTCATAAATGTTTCACAATAGCTTGCAGTGCAAAATTCAATGGAAGGACCTCTAAGGTTTAATTATTGAGAATAAGAATGCAAGAAGATAAACCACAATTAAATTGATGAAATTTTTAAACCGTCGGACCATTTGTGTAAAAATGTGTGAAATTTTTAAGCAGTAGAAAAGAGCAGGAGGGGCAATTACTCCTGTTGGACGACATCCAATTGTGTACGAGTGTATGTGAATGCAAATGAGCGTAAGTGTACTTATATGGGTGGATCCAGCTAGGGTGTTACAAGAAGGGGGTCAATTATTAAAAATACCAAACATGTCAAAAATACCTGCATATTATGTTGGAAGTAAACTTGATTTGGGCAATAATAAGTGTATAGGCCTAAAGTTTAGTTATTGGGCTTAAGCCTATTAGCTTAAAAGCCTGTCTTAGCAAATTGCATTGAATGACACAGTTTTCATTCTTAATATAATATAAGTAAACAATACACTTTTACAAATATCTATACACATAACAATTATTGACACAATTTTCATTCTTAATATAAGTAAACGATACATTTTTAAAAATATTTAAGCACATAACAATTATTCAATTATAAATCTTTTTCAAACACTAAATTTACAATTTTATCCACATTCTTTTTTTTTTCCCTTCTTTTTGACTGTTTCATATTTCTCTCCCTTCTCTTTCAAAAACTAAATTGTTCTGCCAGTGCCAATAGCAAATTTGATATTTGAGTGTAAACAAATACTCTTCAATGCATTGCTATTTTTTAATGTTAAATGTGCTATATGTTAAATTTTATGGCAAATTTGCTACAACGTTTAACATATAACAAATTTGATATTTGATTCTTATTGGTGATAGAGTAACTTTTTTGCTTTAATAATTACAGTATTTTCACTTTTTAATTATTTTAATATTAAAAGTTTACTTTTATAATTTCAAAGTTCAAC
Source organism: Artocarpus hirsutus (assembly GCA_946598075.1). NCBI lineage: Eukaryota > Viridiplantae > Streptophyta > Magnoliopsida > Rosales > Moraceae > Artocarpus > Artocarpus hirsutus. The sequence goes on along the minus strand of CAMOHE010053043.1, from coordinate 18,968 downwards.
AATTATGATAAAAAAGAAATATGATATTTTAAATAGTATTATACAATAAAGTATAAAATAAAATAACATAATAAATATATTATTTTTATGCCTTTTTTTTTATAATTGACATTTTCTTATTGTGGATCTTGTAGAGTTTTATGACTTGGAGGAGAAAATGATCCGAACCTCTGTTGGATTCAGACAGACGACAATCTTGTTTTGCTTCTTATCGACATGTCGTTTCACTCAAGGCTTAACTGACAATGGAAGGGGCAAAAATGAGATTTAAACAAAGAAGAACCAAGAGGACAAAATTCGAAGCACGTGACGTGGACGTGGGTTAACCTTTGTAATGTTGGCCACACGCCTGTTCTTAAAATAAAACCGTGATATCAATAACCTTTTGTACTTTGAGGAATTTTAACAGAATAACAACCATAAACGAAAGCTTTATTCGTTTTAATGGCGTAAGTCTGCCATGGCGTCGTCGAGATCTTTGATTCTCCGCCGCTTCACCTCCTACTTCGCCGACCAAATCCAACGGAACCACAGACTCCTCAGCTCAGCTTCTTCGTCTGCTCTTCGCGAATCCTCTTCTTCTTCTCCGTCTCCGGACGCCGTTCATATTACAGAGAATTGTGTTCGAGTACGATTCTTTTTCTCTATTATCAAATTCTTTTTATTTGAGTAATATTTCTATATCTGCTCCAATTTCTTTTGATTGGTTCGTTGTTGTATCATCAATTTGAGATTTTTTTTTTTTAGGATTTCCCCTTTCTAAGATTCCGAGGTTATTTGCAATTTCGTTTCATTTGGGGTGCGAGTATAAAAGGAAGAAAGGGGTTTTGGAAAACAAATAGAAGGAAATAAGTGAAATTTCAATTTTTTGTGCATTTTTTTAGAATTTCCTTTTCCGTCATAGGACCTGGATTGTGCTGGAAAGTTGCTATGCACAAAGGTGGAGATTTAAAACGGAATTGTTTTGTCTACCTACACTTATGAAGAGGGGGTTTTGTTCCGTAATGTTGTGACAATTAGTACAATACAAAATTTCTGTTCATCTGAAGTTCGACATAACCCTCATAGTTGCAGTTCTTTTATTTCTTTCAAAAATTATCTTTTATTAATTTTTGGAACTATTTGTTGTGTTGAAACTTCATTTCATGTCATACAGAGAATGAAAGAACTGCAAGCTAGTGGCGAATCATCACATGAGAAGATGCTTCGCTTGAGCGTGGAAACTGGTGGATGCTCTGGTTTCCAATATGTTTTCGATCTGGATGACAAAACCAACCCAGATGACAGGTTTTTCCCTTTAACTTTGAATCGTTTACTTGTCTTCTTTGGTTATCGGATAAGAAATTGAAATTTTCTTTTTCCTAACTTTTCTCTTCTTGTCGTTTATATATCACAAGGGTTTTTGAGACTGAAGGAGTCAAATTGGTTGTGGACAATATCTCATATGATTTTGTAAAAGGGGCAACTGTTGATTATGTTGAGGAGCTTATTCGTTCAGCTTTTGTGGTATGTCAGCTCGTCTCAGTTATCATCATTTTATATTTTTGGATTATCTTTTGCACATGGATACTTGCATTAATATTTAAGGGTTGCTTGTAATTTGTTTCATTGAACTAGTTTGCTGAGAGAAAAATAACTCCTGTTAACTAACAGTTGCATTCCATTTATGCACATTGTGCCTTGAGGCATAATAAAAGTTGGAATCTTATCTAAGTTGGAATTCTGGTTCTATATTCTTATCAAAGTAGACTACGGTTTTCCCTATTCAGACCGCTACCAAAACATGCGCCTGCATGGCAAAAAATGATCAGGCAATGCTAATGTAGTGGCCTGCAACTAATAAACCATTGCTATTGTTGTCTGCTGGTTGCTTCATAAGTTTGTTCTAGTCTGTAACTGGCTTAGGCTGGAAAGGGGTAATTGCTTTTGGGGTAAAGAATCCATTTGCTGAAGTTTAGTCTGAATTACATATAGAAGGTTTTTGATAGGCATTTTCAGGCTTGCAAATCCACTATGGTACGGACTCCCCAGTCAGATCTCATAAAACCAATATGTGTTATGGCTTGCATGTTTTTTTTTTAACCATCCCCCCACCAAAACATCATTTTTCCCTCCAGACTAGCACAATTTATCATAGTGGATGCATGAAAATGGTTGTCTTATAATTAACTCAAAGGAGGAACGCTATATGATTGTGATCATCTCCACATCTTTTAAACCAATCACAAATTAACATGCCAGCACTCTAGAACTAATTATGGTACGGGATCCTGCACGATCTTACATACTGGTCCCTATCTGGTTAAAAAACCCAGTGGGGTGAGAACTAGTATTTTTCTTTTCAAAGATATGACTCTGATGAGTTCTTTTTAGAATATAAGGCACAAATCCATCAAGTTAAAATAAAGTGCCGCTATATCTTTAAAAAACTGGAGAAAATTTCTGAAAGATTTAGATTATTTCAATCGAATCTGTAGAGGATTGTGAGTTTCCAGTTTTTACCATCTTGAGGTCTCTAATATTTTGGGAATCTTTTTCTTCGTTGGAATGATAATATTGCTTATGGTTTATGTTGCCACCTCTAATTCTTCTGGGAAATTGGGATTCGTCTTGCATGGTTGCCTAAACCTTGTTTAAAGAGATGCAGTGAGTGAATTGATTATGGTTCCATCAACAGGTGACTACAAATCCAAGCGCAGTTGGTGGCTGCAGTTGTAAAAGTTCTTTTATGGTGAATCTGTAGCGATGCAAGTGACTGACAATAATCTCTTTCAAGCAGCTGTAAGAGGCTATCTAGGTTCGGCTGGAAAGGATAAATACCCTTGTTGATTGACATAATTTTTTAGAACACGAGTCACAGAAACCGATATTTATTCTTTCTACACTGTTATTATAATAATAAGCAGCTTGTATTGTACCAAGTATTGAGATATGTTCATGTTTTCCCTGCAATACTTGTCTCATAGTTGAGCATGCAGCATCCTGTATCCAATGAGATTGAAATTGGCAATTGAGACAGATTATCTACATTTTTACTACGTTGGCTTAAGTTTAACGATTCTTTTTTTGTTATTATTATTTTAAGTTTTAGAAAGTTGACATTGGCTTGGGACAACATTCTATGGATACTACCAAGTCGTTGCCTGCTTGTTTTGAAGGATTGGAGACATTTTAAATATCAAGGTCTGAATTTTTCTCGAACTAGAAGGTTGCCCCTAACTTTTGATTTTGACAAATTACGTGCCCCTCTAATCGGCGATGGCTTCCAAAGTTTGGATGAAAATGCTCCTGTGCATCGTGGGCAGGTATTATAATTATTTCATATAACAACGGAGCACGTAATCTCACATGAATGTTAAGCGTGTTTCCGTCCAAGTTTTGACAACTGCATCGATCTGAAGGCACTAGACAACACTTCATTAACTTTAGGGATTGTTAATCAAAATTAAATGTTTAGGACAACTAATTAATTCTCAAAAATACCAATCACAAAGGCGTTAAATTCCGGATCTTTAATAATTGTCATTAAATTGAATCAAATTACGATTACAAGTGTCATTTTTAATCCAATTGTTTTTTTTTAGAATTTGTGTCCTTCTGCCTTGGTTTGTAATTGTTGACGTTTTCACACACCCCTGTCGTCTTCACTAATTTTTGTTGTTTTATATATCGGCTTCGGTTCTAAGATGTTGTCCCTCATTTCAGTTCATGCTTGTTATCGTCGTGTGACCACTGGTGTTTGTCAGCATATTATTGTTTCTTTCCGTTAAAGCAGTACCCAATTTTCATTATCCGTCGTTTCATCATGACAAACGCAAAAAACTCCACCGTTCAATATTTGATTATTTGTCGTTTTAATTAACACAGGACCAATTAATTGAAAGAGGAAAACAACTCCATCCCTCGGGGTCGACTAGTTTTTTTTCGTAGGGTCCTCACTCTTCCAAGGCGTAGTCAAGATCAGCTCTGGCCATTGGCGTCGACTACCTCAGGGACGTCCCTGCATGTCGGAGTCCACTACTACGTGGAGACAACGTGCTAGCACAAGCTTGGACATCTCTTAAAACTCACTCCTTTATCAGAGGGACATGCATTGACGTAAAATACTTGGCCACATTCAAGAAAATGAGTAGTACTATCAAAATTCAAGTAAGTCCTCCATCCTAATCTGAACCAGCTGACTCGCCTAGGACTAGTCCACCCCTTAAATGTGGTGGGTTATTGTTCACTAGAGGGTGTTTGGTTAAGGATAGTGTGAACCACAAACTCAGTTACGAACAGTATAAAGCTCTCACATGCTACAGTAAAAAGAAAAAAAAAATTGCTACAGTGTAAAGCTCTCAGATGCTACAGTAAAAACGGTTCCCACTAATAGTTCCCACCACTAGCCAAAAACAAGGATTTTACTCATGCTAGTTTTTTGGTTCATGGCATTCTAATATTCTTATCTCTAAATAGTGAAAGTCCTAGCACTGAGATGGACATAGCATCACATTGAGGGTAAAGAACTCTAAATCCTTGTGTTCTTATTTACTTTATGTTCTCTATTTTATTATTCATACACTTAGGTGACCGAATTTCGTTCTAAGTGAGATTAGATTGTTCATCAATTCTAAGAAAATTTTGGTTTTTGTTGCCTTGACATGATTTATATTCTTGATTTCTTAGAAAATGTTTGAAAGAATAGTTCAAACTAATTGTTTAAACTGTATATAAAGTAAGGCTCTCATATGCCACAGTAAAAAACTACAGTATAAAGCTCTCACATGTTACAATTTTCAAACCCAAACTAAATAGTTCATACTAATTGTTTAAACTGTATATAAAGTAAGACTCTCATATGCTACAGTAAAAAGCTACAATATAAAGCTCTCACATGTTACAGTTCTCAAACCCAAACTGATGGTTTAACTATTCTTTCAAACACTCTATAGTCTTTTCTTATATTTTCTCATAAGCAGAACAACTACAAAGAATAAAGGCACTAAAACAGAGCACCAAAAAACAAACTACGACCAAGAAGGGCAAAAAGACAATAGTCTACAAGGAACAACAACCGAAACAAAACTAACAGGTCATTTAAAAGAATTGTTAAAACCAACAGTTTTAGTTTGAAAACTGTAGCATGTAAGAGCTTTACACTATAGCTTTTTACTGTAACATATGAGAACTTTACACTATCTACAGTTGTAACTAATAGTTAGAACCGCTTTTCTAAACTGCTTATAGTTAGAGCTAATTTGTACTTGGAACTTCAAACTTAAGAGACATAATTTTGGGATCTGGAAGTGCAATCCACACATCTGCACCGCTTAAGTCAGCTGCCATTGGTCACTTTCTAACATCATTACCTAAACCATTCAACTTGAGAGAAAATCAAGACAGGCTTGCAAGACCTACCCGAATTAGCAGCTACCATAGTATCTTCAACAATGGAGCAGCAAAAATCCCACTCGGGCCCCAGGTATTTTAATGAGAAGAAGAAGAAGAAGAAGAAGAACACCACTATGGCATATAAAACCTTCGAGAGCATGACAAGAGGCTGCACCTTCACTTATTAATATATTATCTCACCCCAACTCGATCGGCTAGCCAAAGTCCACAGGTCTTGTGCCATTATCGGAAAGTGACCTTCCAGGAATTGGGAAAGAAAGAGTGTGGCCATATCTTCCAAAACTTGACTATCCCCACTTCAATTAGTGTATAATGTAACCGTTTTTCTTGATTTAATTGGAACGGTTTCAAAATTTGAAACCAATTTATTTGTGTAACGGTTTTCATAAATGGTCTCTATTCATTTCCCATCAAATCACAATTAAAGTTTACCTGATAACTAATTTTCTGAATGCTATATAAGTCCTTGATGGGAGGATTTGGAAATAGCAGTAAAAAATTCTTACGTTCATGTCTATTGAACAATAGTTTTGGTCCCTATCGCCTTTCACTCTCTTCAGTTTATACACCATCATCTGAGTGTTTGAGTGTTCGAAGACTCAAACTACAATCACAAAATTTGGGTGTCTTCGTCTGCACAGTGCAATGGCCGGAGGTACACATCCTTTTACACGCTTCCGTTTTTTGTTTATGTTTTGATATGTATTCAGTTTTGACATGTCAAAATCATTGTTTTAAAGCTTTCATATAAAACTTTCATTGAAGCTAATGGTCTCATATTGAACAGATGTCCACTTGACAATTCTGTCTATTACAGTACGTGTATAAATTAACTTAGAGCAAAACAACTACTCTGATTGAACACGTTTGAAATCAAGACCATCACTCTCTTGTGGTCACAACAATTACAGAGTTGATCAGAAGAACTTGGTAATGGTGTGGGCTTCGGCTTCTTGTTTATAGATTTTTATTCAATTTATGTACCATTCTAAAATTAGATGAAGATGATTATGCATTACTAATCGGGGAAAAAAAAAAGTGCACGTTGAGTGCTAGTGAGCCGTTAAGTTACAAACGCAGCAATTCATATGAAGACGACAATTATTTAAGAACTTGCCATGAGAGGGGATGGACTAAAAATCATGTTTCAAAATCATATTTTGCACCAACCAACCCAGTTCAACGTGTGCAAGTCTGCAATGAGCTCTGTCCCACAAGTATGGAATCAGGATGTAATTGGGCAACAAGACTACCATCAAAATCAAACTGCTCGAAAGGCTAACCTGAAGTTTGTATAAATCTTTCAGAAACTTCGGTATATGACATAACTAGGAGTCCTAGAAGGGTAATAGACCTTTATGTTGACAGACACTTCTATTAATTTAAAAGTTAGCGGGACATATGCAAGAATAAACAAGGGGAAAAAAACGTACAAGGAGTGCTGACACAATCAGATCGGAAGCCAAACCATACAATGCTCCACATTGTGACAACAGAATTTCTGAACAACAATAACTCCAAACTCCATATTCAATGTAATCATCGTTAAGAATAAAGTTTCATGAGACAGATAAAAAGGGAAAAAAAAAGTTCAATGCAGAGAAATGCTTATTGCAAAAATTGGAATTTGCTACAAAGTGCATACTCTTTCCAGAGGTGTGAATGCTATGAAATTGTCAAAGAAAGTTTAGAAAATTCATTCTTCTGACTGCCTTTGCCCCAAAACCGGAATGTCTTCATATCGTTTCTGCATCAATAGAACAAAATAGAACTCTTATTGAAGTTGGCACTAGTAAGAAGCTCGGGCAGACGATTTTATAGCTACTAATTCTCGTGTTCAGGCACATATTTTCTCATAACTGCTTCCTAGTCATTTATACCAAGCTTTCAAAACTAAATAGCAAAAAAGAAAGACAACAAAAGTATGCAAGCAATACACCTAATTATACAAAATAATTACTAACAGTATAGTATAACGTAGCACTATTTCTATAATTTCCAATAATCTATAAAATTTTTGAGAATATGACTGCACAAAGAAGGATGAGAATTTGGTAAAAGAGCACAATTCTATGAGCAAAAGATAGTACAAACCCCAACATTGTTGTACTCCCAGAGCTTACGAACTCCATAATCCACAGCCTGCAACCAAAAAACCATATATGATTAATTGATGAATAAAACTCATTGTATTACTATTTTTCTTCTTTCATATGACAACTTTAGACCAAACGACACTTCACAAATGGAGCTAACTCAAATGAAACAACTTTATATTAATTCGTGAAACGTGGCAATTCTACCATCGATGATGAACAAAACCAAACTATCAATAAGCGAATTGAAAATCAGTATTGGGCGTGGTCATGGAGGAAAATTGTTGGATGTACAAAAAGAATCGGTTTTTTTCTTTTTTTCAATTTTCATTTCCCATACAATCTACAATTATTACAAAATCAATGAAATTAATATGTTACGAAAAAATTCCTCTGTGCCCATTTCCGGGAGAATCAGAATCAAACCTCCAATTCAATCAGAAATAAAATTAAGAAAAACAAAAAAAAAATTCTGATTAGAATTCATTTCATTTTCTTCTGAGATTCTCGGATTTTCCCGAAAGCAGATATTTTTGTGGGAAAGAAAAAACAGAAGAAAACGATTCAGAACCCAAAAGGAAGAGCCATGGCTAGATTTGGTACTCACTCTTTCTCCGAGGAAGGCACCGGCGATGACGAAGGTGACATAGACGGAGTTCCGCCGCATAATCACTCTGTAAAGGCCTTCGAAAAGGCCCCCACCGGTTCTTCGAGCTGCTGAATCCATAGCGATCTGCTTTGCTTAGCGTCTTCTTCCTTCGGATCTGCGAGAGCTAGGGTTTGCCAAGAGCTTTGTCGTTTTCCCCCAACTAAAGTTTGGGAAATTTTTTTTTAACGCTTTTCGCGAAAGGTCTTGGTGGTGTATACTGTATGATTGTCTTCTCTTTCTTTTTTATTTTTATTTTTGTTTTTGAAGTCTAACTATATATAAGGGAGAATGTTCTCCACCAAAACGTGGTCGTTTTGGTTGAAAAGAATATAAAAATTTTTTTAACGAAAAAAGAGCATGTGGGATCTACAGCTTTCTGAATTGTACCGTTTTAACCACATGTGATGAAAATAATTTTTTCTATGGTAAATGGTACAAGTTTTGTCCTCTTTTCTTTTTAGTCCTTTTATTATTGGGAAATTCTATGGAGTGCATCCATTTTTCGCCATTGATAAAGGATGATTAAATACCATTAGATCAATATCTAAGGGTAGAAAAAGATGAAGGATCATTGAAACAAAAACAAACTCAATTACGTATCATTATTTTACATTTATCAGAAAAATTAAAAAAACTGAATCGATTTTGCTCTTCCTTCCTCCTCCCATCTCCACCATCAGCCCTACACTGCCGCTCGGCCCTTATCATCATTGCCATCAAATATCGCCGAAAAACTCCCAGATGAGTTTTCTTCCCTTCTTTAGCCATTTCTTCTTCTTCTTGCTCTTCTTCTCTTCCTCTTCTCTTCACGGTGGCTGGGCTTGTCTGGGGATAAGGCAACGGTAATTTGTTTTAGATCTTATTTAGGGCCCGGCAACGTTCATTCTCAACTCTGTCATCACCGTCTATAAGCTGTCCGGTGATCTCTTCCCCGATCGAGAGGCGTCGGCAATGAGGGTCTTGATACGCGTGGCGGTGATGAACTTCGTCGGGTGTTGGTTCGGGGCGACGTCGGTGTGCCATGGAGCTGGCGGACTAGATGGCAGTACTGTTTCAACGAGTAGAGCGATACGTTTATTGGTGATTCTGGAGATCGTTTGGACTTACCACAATCTAAAACCTTTTGGGCTTATTTGTGTTCCTGTAAACCCTAGCCATGGCGGTAGCACTTGACTCGTCCCTATCCTCGTGCCTTTTGGGCTTATTCTTGTTCCTGAAAAACCTAGCCAGTGGCACTTAACTCATGTCCGATCTAAGCCACTCATGACGGAGTCTCGACGGCGATGGAGAAGAATGGAATTGCATATCGAAGTCTGACGCTGGAGTTGGTTTTTGTTGTTGCAATTGTTCTTGTTATAGTTGTTGTTGCTGACGACGAGGGTACCGGAGCAAGTGGCCGAAGAGGAAGGAGGTTGCTAGAGAAAGAGAACAGAATTTACCTTTTATTTGTTTTAATTCTTTCAAATGTTAATCAAATCTAGGGTAGAAGTGTCTGTCCAAATTGATGTATCTCCACCGTTTGTTTATTTATTTATTTATTTCAATCTTGTAGTTATTAAAAACCTTCTTCACCGGTGGAGACTGCCATAGAACTCCCTTTATTACTATTACAGTTTTTTGGCATTTTTAAATCCCCTATTCTTATTTTTCCTTACTTCTTTACTTTTTTTTTTTTTTTTTTGTTCTACCCATGCCATCTTATATGCTTTTAATTTTATTTTATTAATTATCATTTTAAATTTTTTTAAATATGTCCCGACTTAATTTTTTCCCCTTACATCACTCATCTACTATATTTTTCATGTGAATCTATTAATTAATTTCTTATATTGTTTGGCCACTTAGTTTTTGTCTCCCGTTTGAATTATCACTATTAAACTTTCAACAACTATAATATAAAGTAAAAAACAGTTACAATATAAAACTCTTTGATATTACAATTTTTAAATTTATTTTTTCAGTTTAAATCAGTTAGTTAAACATCTTATAAGCTCATGCAGGTTTTAAGGGTGTATGGGCTGTTAAACTTATAGGGCCTTTCTACAGCCTCTTGGCCTTTAGTAATTTTTCACAATTACAAAGTAAAGCTTTCCGGTCCTTGTGAAAAACTAATAATGTAGAAGTGTAGTATTTTAATAGAGATTGTAAGATAAGTACTAAAACAATTGAAACTATACAACTAAAATTATACAGCATATTAATAGAAGTAAAAGAAATTGAGGAAAAAAAACTGAGTCTTATCAATCATTAATTTGTTGTTGCTCCAAACAGTAGATCCCATGGCCTATATACGTAAGAAGAGGGAGGGGAAAAAAAGACTGATTGAATTAGATCCCACAAACACATATGATCCATTGTTGCAGTGTAGTCTCTGTAATAATTTGAATTTTTGTTCAAACCGGTAAACCAAACTAGCCAACGGTGAAAATGCCACATTAATTATAAATTGTTATAGTAGACAGAAGTCACTAACCAATTAGAAAAAAAAAAAAAAAAAAAAGTCTTGAGGCAACAATTAGGAAAACGTCACTAAAGTTACTCGTCTTAAGCTTTCTAATCCTTAATTTCAACAGACTGAAGAAAAAAATATTAGTTCTCAAACTACAACGCCATTACATAAACGGATTGCCAAAAGATTTTTTGGAAAAAGAAACGAGTACTAAGACCGAGGAAAATAGAATGATCGCTTCTGAATGCGAAAATTACAAATATTTCAATAACTAGGGACACAAATGTTCTATTGACAATGCCTCCACAGAAGGCGAAATCCAAACCAGTGATTTCCTGAACATCGCCTTCCTAAACAAAGGACGAACGGTTTTCGCCTTCAAATTCTTGCGATCAGGCAAGGGAGAAGGGCAGAATTTCCTCACTTCATTTGGAATGATGAGAGCCTCCAGATATTAGCCACAAGAAAAGAAGGAAAAAAAAAAAATTACCAGCAGTTTGAATTATACTTGTAATAACAATCCAATCAAGTACAATTAAAGGCATTGCAAAAATGAGCAATTTAGTTTGCAGGCATAGTTAAATACCTTTTCGGAAGAACAAAATATGTGAACTTTCTTGGCGCCATTGAGTTCTGAAAGAAAATTTATCAGATTACAATACCACTCTATACCATAAGCCTTCTCACGCGGCGGGCAAATGTTGATGTTAGCGTCCAACAGATCCGGCATGCTCAGTGAAATATCGATCCTCGATATGCCAGCATATCTAAGAGAAACTAAACCTCTGGAGTTTCTATTTTGGCCTCAGTCTCCAGTGAATCCAATGTGTCGAAGACACTAGTGAACACCAATTCTCTTACATGTTGATTCCTGATTTTGAAATGTTTCAGCCCAGAGCAATTTTTTAAATTCAACCTCTCAAGGAGTGGAAGTTTGGGGATCAAATCTTCCAACAATTGGTCACTCAAACAAGCATAGGCGAAGGGGAGATTTCCGACTGTCCAACAAGGAACTACGTTGATGTCACACCTGCGGCTGCTAAGACTTCCATCATATACAAAAGATTCATGTTTCAGTGAATGAACTTTAATTTTCTGACAACGGCAAAATGGACTACCAGTTTGTATTTCCACAGTTTTAAGCTCAAACTCGGTACTCGAGGATTTAACAAACGGGAGCAACCGATGAAGTTAAGTTTCACTAGAGAAGGCTAAAGATGGAAAGGGTCTCTAAATCCAAACCATTCAGTTTTAGATGAACGGGCTTAACCTAAGAACAGAATGAGGTAAGCAATAGTTTACAGATCTTCTTGCTTTGACACAGAGGTCCAATGCCTTGACATGTATCTTTAGGAGAAAATTCAACCAACCGTCACTACGACCACCCGTGCCAAAAAAATCGGTCTTAAGCTTAAATTTAGTAATGGCTGTGTCTGCATAAAGGTGCCTCAAAAACTGATCCACAAACTTAAAAAACCTTTTCCGCCCATTATTTCTTTCCTCTTGGGGTCTTCTAAAATAGTCCATTTCCCTCGAATCGCGGAAGTCTAACACAGGGATCGACTTCCACACACGTCCCCATCGCTTGGAAAGGATGCTCATTCGGACGGCAACTATGGTCGGAAGATAAGCTAATATGAGAAGGATGACAGCATCGGATAAATCGATATTCGATCCTCGAAAATGGTCTCAGCTGGTTCCCCATTTTCCTCTATTCCATCATGAGTTTTTAATCTTATCAAAGCCATAGCAATAAGGATAATACAAGCAAATTACTCGGTCGACTCAGTCACAACACCTGCATAAAGGAAGGCACAAAAAAAGCAAAAGGAAACTAGCCGTTAGATAAAACAAAATTAAATATCCAACTCTTGCTAATGAGTTAATTAAAACAAAATTACATTTACCTCTACTCCAAAATCACAGAGCGAACTCAAACTTTAGAATCAGTTTCAAACACCATAAACATTAAGTTGCTGTAATAACTCAATTTATGAAAACTTGAATATTACTTGATAAGCACCAATCTCCCCAAAAAAAAAAAAGCGCGGAAGGATGAAAAGAGAAAGCGTCTACCATGAAAACCAGAGAGAGAAGAGTGAAAGAACTGAAATTTGAAAGAGAGAAAACCAGAAAGTAGTGGAAAAGAAACCGCATTAGAACGAGGACTCGTCGGTTTTCCTTGCTTGGTGTCGTGGTGGGCAGTGGTGTGGTAACTGGGTTTTCTGCCCATAAGGAGGGTATTGGCGAGGTTTTTTATAATCTATTTAAATAATTGTCGGGTTTCCATTCTTCTTCGGATTTTTCTGCTCATTCATAGATACATATTTTCTTCCCACTAAACCTTCCAAAGTGCACTTTTTTTTTCAAAGAAAAATGTGCACATTTTAGTTAGTGCATTGCATTTGCTATTTTGCTTGACATGGTAACGTCGTTGTTATTTTTTATTAATATTAATACATTATATTAATTTATTATATGATATATTACTCTTTAATATTGATATTAGCATATATTGATATTATTGTTAATATTATTACTATAATTATCAATTTATGCTAATATTGATTTAATAATATAATATTAGCATAAATATCAAATAAATATAATAATAATATTATTAAATAATATTTAATATCATTATTGTGATCATTGTCATCATCATTGTTCAGGTGTTGGGTTCCCCGGCTGGAGCCTGGCGGGCACCTCGAACGTATTGCCGAGAGTGCCCTTGCTTGGGGAGGGACCCAGCTCGAAATTGCCTCCCGCGGGGGGAGCGCGTCCCCCAAGAGTCAAACATGTTTCCTCTTGAATAAGAGGGTCTTAGGATGACCCCTGGGTACCAATCCAACACCTCAACATAAAATGCTCGTTCAGATGGGAGCTCGAGCTCGACCGAATGAGTCCCTGCTTGGGGAGGGACCTTAGCTCGACGGTGGCTCCCTCCGACGTATTGGGTCCAAGGTGGCCCTCTGCTCAGGGAAAGAGGCAGAGCTTGTATTTGCCTCCAGTGAAGGAGCGCGTCCCCCAGGAGTCGAACTCGTATCCTCTTGAATAAGAGGGTCTTAGGGTTGCCCCTAGGTACCAATCCCTCCAATTACTGTTGGGGGAAATCTTCGCGATAGAAAAACCATCTAAAGTTCATACCCTCTTTAATCCAAGCACCTGATCAGGTTGGCTGAAAAGAGCAATCCGACCAAGGCCTATCCGAGCAGGATTTATCCGATTAGGGACCCGTCCGACCAAAGCAGGATCTGTCTGACCAGGGCCTATCCGAGTAAGACCTATCCGACTAGGGCCTATCCGAGCAGGATCTGTCCAACCAAGGACCCGTCCGACCAGAGCAGGATCTGTCCAACCAAGAAAAGATCTATCCAACTAGGACCTGTCCAAGCAGGATCTGTCCATCCAGGATTCGTCTAGGGCCTGTCTGAGCAGGATCTGTCCGACTTACCCAAAGACCACCATGTGGCACCATCTCAATCCTCTGTTGGGCAATCCTCCTTCACGAAGATCGTGACACCTGTCACTGGATACTTGGGTTACGGATCAAACCGGTCCACATCCGGATCCAAGCTATACTCTATAAATAGAAGCATCAACTCCACCACAAAGGTACAGGCATTCTTCCCTTGCCTACCCTGCCTCTCCCTTAGCTCTTCCCAGTCAGAACACTGACTTGAGCGTCAGAGTGCCCTTGGCAGGCACCAAACCGGTGTCCCCTTACTCCGAGGCCTTCTCTCCTCTTGTAGGTCCGACTAGACTAGGTCAAGCCAGGCAGAACAAAAGATAGAATAGGGAACCCGACCTCTGTGCTCACCCGCATGCAGTGTTGTGTCGAATCCAGGCATCAACATTTGGTGCTAGAAGGAGGGCCCCCCGCGCCTTTCCAGCAGCCTCAGCTCTTCCCCCCAGCCATTCTCTGGATGGCCGACCAGAGACCTCTGGTCCAGGACGAAGAGTCCGACTAGGTCCAAGAAGGTTACGGCCGACCACAGAGGACCAAGTCCAGGACGAAGAGTCCAAGTAGGCTACGGCCGACCAGAGACCTCCAATCTAGGACGAAGAGTCCGACCAGGTCCGAGAAGGTTACAGCCGACCACAAAGGACCAGGTCTAGGCTACGACCGACCAGGTCCAAGACAAAGAGTCCAAGCAGGCTACGGCCGACCAGAGACCTCCGGTCCAGGACAAAGAGTCCAACCAGGTCCAAAAAGGTTACGGCCGACCAGAGAAGACCAGGTCCAGGCTACGGCCGACCAGGTCCAGGCTACGGCCGACCAGGTCCAAGACGAAGAGTCCAAGCAGGCTACAGCCGACCAGAGACCTCCGGTCCAGGACGAAGAGTCCGACTAAGTCCAAGAAGGTTACGACCGACCACAAAGGAGCAGGTCCAGGACGAAGAGTCTAAGCAGGCTACGGCCGACCAGAGACCTTCGGTCCAGGACGAAGAGTCCGACTAGGTCCAAAAAGGTTACGGCCGACCACAAATGACCAGGTCCAAGACGAAGAGTCCAATGTGACGACCCTCACTACGTGGCCGTCACTTAACTTAACTTGGTCGTAAACTTAAACATACTTATTTATATGCACATATTTTCGTAAGATATGAACATACAAAATTTTGTAAAATAAAACATACATAAATTCACAAAATAAAAATGCGGATACATTACTTTGCGTGTGTGACGACCCTACCTACGTGGCCGTCACTTGAACTTTAAACGTGATCGTAAACTTAAACATACTTATTAATAAAGTACAAAATTTTGGAATAAATTTTTTTTTTTTTCTTAGAATGGATTCTTGTTGTGGAATCCTTGACATGAAATCTTAGAGGGGATAATAATTATTTCCCAAACTTAGTAACAATGATTTCTTACAGAGAATGAATTC
>CAMOHE010053042.1:0-21782 GCA_946598075.1 Artocarpus hirsutus | reverse complement strand
GGTTGGGACTAGGTGAGAACGTCAATTGAATTAGAAGACACCACAGAATGGGTCAGAGTAAACTAAATTTTTCTAGATTTTAAAAAACCGTGTATAATTTCAAGAACATTATAGTTTCTCATTTACTTTTTTTTTTTTACTGCAGGGACGTTATCTGGTATTGTTGTACTGAATCTGCTTTTCTGTTGTATGTGGAAGTTATACTTCTCATGCCATATTTGGAAGAGGCAGAGTCTAACAGAGAGAAATATTGAGGCGTTTCTAAAGAACTACGGGCCACTGCAAGCTAGAAGATATAGCTATTTGGATGTCAAGAAAATGACCAACTCTTTCAAAGAAAAATTAGGCCAAGGAGGTTTTGGCAGTGTGTACAAGGGAAAGTTGCATGATGGTTGTCTTGTTGCAGTTAAGGTGCTAGACGAATCAAAAGCTAATGGCGAAGAATTTGTCAATGAGGTAGCAGCCATTAGCAAAACTTCTCATGTTAACATTGTCTCTTTGCTGGGTTTCTGCTGTGAGGGTACTAAAAGAGCTCTTATTTATGAGTTCATGGCGAATGGATCACTCGAGAAATTCATATTTGATGAAAATGCCATGGTAAATGGTCATCAGTTGGATTGGGAAATGCACTACCAAATCTCACTGAGCATTGCTAGGGGGCTAGAATATTTACACCGTGGTTGTAATACAAGAATTTTGCATTTTGACATAAAGCCTCACAACATTCTACTTGATGCAGACTTTGAGCCCAAAATCTCAGATTTTGGCCTAGCCAAAATTTGTACCCGAAAAGAAAGTCTTGTCTCAATGTTGGGACCAAGAGGGACGGTTGGATATATTGCTCCGGAAGTTTTTAGTAGAAACTTCGGAGGAATTTCACATAAGTCTGATGTCTACAGTTATGGAATGATGGTTCTTGACATGGTAGGAGGGAGAAAGAATGTCAATATTGGAGCAGGAAATACAAGTGAAATATATTTTCCACACTGGATTTACAAGCGCCTTGAGCTAGATGAAGAACTTGGATTGAAGAGAATCATGAACCAAGAAGATGGGGAGAAGGCGAGGAAGATGATAATTGTGAGCTTGTGGTGCATACAAACTAACCCTTCAGACCGCCCCGCAATGAGTAGAGTCATAGAAATGTTGGAAGGGAGTCTTGATTCCTTGCAAGTACCACCCAAGCCTTTCTTGTCTTCTCCTTCAAGCTCACCACCAGCAGATTTTTCTAGTACTTTTTTATTGTTATAAATATTATTTGAAGATGAATTTTCAGGTCAATTAACCACTAAAAGTTGTCTAGACAATTTCAGATCATCTTGTACTAATGGTCGTGGTTGAATTTTTAGTTCAAAAATCAAAATTAAGCTTTAAGACCATAATAATTTATAATTTCCTTTGGTCCTTTTGTGAGATTTGAAACCTTTGCCGTGATGTCACTAAGTATTGACAAAGTGCTGGCTTCCCAGTTTAATACACTATCGATTCTTTTTTTTTCGCCAATACATTTCTGTATGTGCTTTTTATATAATCAAAGCTTAGGGTAGGTATCAACTTCAAATAACCCGGCTAAATTGGTCGATTTGAAAATAAGACATCTAGCAAGCTGGAGATAAAATAAACATGGTGGACATATATGCTTTCAACTCAACCCAATGTGTTGGGACAGGTGCGGATAAGCAAAACATTACTGCATGCTCTGCTCTGATTAATGGTGTGTCTGACAAACCAATTTGAGCCGAAGAAAATGGTTCAAAAATGTAGCATACGAAAGCTTTATGGTGTGACAGTCTTTTACTTTACACTACAACTTTTTGTCAAACATGTTATAAATAATACTAGAGATTGTAAAGTGTGACTCTAATGTTCAATGCCTGAGGTGGATTCGTTTTTTAAGGAAAGAAACGATAATATATACAGAATACTATCTATGTATTATCTGATTAAAGTTATGATGTTTGTTTTTGACTGTTAAGTTATAATGTTTGTTGTCTTTTGGACTTGATTTCTCTCATTAAACTTTGAGTTTAGTAGATTCCACTTTAGAACATGTCAGAAAGAAACAATAATATATAGAAAATAGTATATATCTATTTATCTCATTAAAGTTATGATGTTTGTTTTTGATTGTTAAGTTATAATGTTTGTTCTCTTTTAGACTTGATTCCTTCATTAAACTTTGAGTTTTGTGGATTCCACTTTGGAACTTGACATGTTTTGGAACAAATTCTTGTGGGTTCTGCGACCGAACCAGGCAGGTTCTAATGGGCTCTGGGACGGAATTTGACAAGTTCTAAGATAGAACCTGGCTAGTTCCAGTGGTTCTAAGACAAAACTTGACAGGTTCTAAGATGTCATTTCTTATAAGTCAGTAAGAAAGGAAGATAATTTAGACTTTTAATAAATCATCTTTTTAATTAAATGGACAGTTTTGAAAATAACCTTTTAAGAATATAATCTTAAAATGGTGGTTCTTTAGGGGCATTCTTGTAAGTTGCCCTAGCAAATTAAGACTATTCTCATGAGGATAAATCTCCAATAAAGGTGAACCATGTTCCATGGTCAAGTAGTAGTAGGAAACTTATAAAAACATCAAAAACAATATAAAAGTTTTCTTGATGAAGCAATTTGAGAAAAGATCTACTTAGAGAATCCTTAATGTAATGTTAAATTAATATGTTAATGACAAATTAAGCATGTAAGTGTAAAAAACACTTTTCAATGAAATGCCATTTTTAATTCTAAATTTGTTGTATGCTAAATGTTATGACAAATTTGTCACAAAGTTTAATATATAACAAGTTTAGTATTTGATTCCTACTAGTTGATACATTGACTTTTTCGCTTTAATAATTACAACATTATTACTTTTTAATTATTTTAAAAATTATAGAATGTTACAACATTATTACAACATTATTACTTTTAATAATTACATTATTACTTTTAATATTAATTACAACATAATTATAATTACATTATTACTTTTTAATAATTACAACATTATTACAACATTATTTTTCCTTCGGCACTAATAGAATGTTTGGGAATTAAGGTTAGAATTGAAACTTTTAAACCAAAAACTGTAGCATACGAGAGCTTTACACTACAGTTTACTTTTTATTATAGCATGTAACAGCTTTACATTGCAGTAACTAAAAGTTTTGATTAAAATTGATTTTGCTAAAAACACCTTCTTAAATTGTGGTCCTTAAATTAGTTTATCCAGATTAATTAAACAAATAATCTAAGGAGAAAAGATTAATCACTCAAGAAACATATAAATAACCTTAAAGAATAAAACAAAGATAATGTCAGAATCTCAAGACTGTTGTATTTAAAATAGTGTGTGTCTTTTTCTCTAGAGAATTTATATAAAGAACATTGGAATGAAGGAATTTAGTTCTTCGATTAATCTCAGAGTTGTTTTTCTCTTTAATACACGATAAAAATTCTTCACATCTTGGGTTTACAGCTGATACCTCATTCAGCAATATTTAATCATTGGTCGTTGTTTGCCTTTCATCATTAATTTTGTCATTACTTGATGACGAGTGATGACCCTTGAGATTCCCTATGACGCTTGTCCTTTCGAAGGTTTGCACTCAAATGTTCGGATGTTCAGTGAGCCACCTGACAGAATTACTATGTCATGGATACATTTTTACTATTATAAAAAATCCCGTCTACCAATTAACATTTTAAAATATTTATAATAAATAGTATATTTAAGGTAAATGATTTATTTACAAAGCATATTTACGGTAAACTTAAGTTATAAATATGCTTTATAAATGAATCATTTAAGGTATTTACTATAAGTATTTTAAACATGTTATTTATCATGAATATATATTTTTTAAATAGTCTATCTACTATAATTTCACTTTTATTAAATACAAACATAGTTTTATGCATTGACTAATGAGTGAGGACACAGACTATGGTTATGCTTAAAAAATAAAAACACAATGATATATATTAATTAATTAATTGAGGCATAATTATCTCTTGTCCTATAACATAATTAAAATTTTTAAGGAAAAAAACCAATACTTCTAAAGCTGAGTCGGGGCATACACCCAACATTAAGAGGCTCCACCTAGCGCCACCATTTATTAGGGCTTACTTTCATTGTATAACCCCAACAAAATTGTCACAAACTTGCCAGGATACAACAGCTAATTGTAACTCAATTTTGGTAAATACTGGCTTTTGATCTCTGTTAAACAATGGCAACAACATCTTTCAAAGGAACTCTCAAACTATATTTTTGCGATTCAATCTCATGTTTTCTATTCAAAATTTCAAAATTGGGACGGGAGGCTAAATCAGGTACAAGTACAACGACTAATTTTAAAAAAGATAATAGTCAAGGGATCGGACTACCGGATGAAATGGGGTTTTTTTTTTTTTTTTTTTTTTTCATACAAGTTTCTTTAACGTAAAAAATCTGAAAACGAGGCACCCCATGTTACATTTTCATCCTAAAGAATATACCAAAATATTACCATTATTGTTGCATACATACATGGAAGTAATAATGACTTCCGGAGCTATACAGTTGGTCTTTTATATATCATCATTATTACTCATTAATTAATTAACTTTTTTTATAGGATAGGGCATCATATGTTTGAATTTCGACAGAGGACCACTTGTGAAGCAGAAACGTTATGAATGTCGAATTAAAGAACTATTTAACGACCAAGCAAAGGCTAAAGTTGGCAGCAGGAAATGACTTGATTTAATCCATAGACAATCATAAAGCAAAAGCGAAAGCTAAAGAAACAAAAACGGGGACAACTTCGAGAACCCAAAAAGAACAACGCTTTATTCCTGCCTCAGGCCACCACCCTACTACAGTCAGACGCGAGACTCCTTTTTTCTCTCTTCTTGTCCCCGAGCCACTTGAAACTTTATATTTGTAGAATTATAGGGTGTTTGACTCTCAATAAAACCAATTGTTTTAACTAACCAACAATAAAAATACTCATATATGCTATATTAAAAAGTAAAAAATTATTATAATATAAAAACTTTTATATAGTGTTTTAATCAAAATTGGTTCAAATTATTAGTTTTAACTGCACTTTCTAAACATCCTATTAAGCTTTTTCTTATATGGAGAATTGCTTTCATAAATTAGGCTTGTTACGGTTGGATTGTTCTATTAATTATGATATATATGTATATCTATATGACGTGCAAGGGGGTTGGGTCCTTATGGTGTTGCTTTCCTTGGAGGGGGCACTTGTTGGACTCAAAGGCGGCCGGCGGTTGCACATGGTGTACGCACGTGCTTAAAGAAGTCTCTTTTGTGTTCGTTTCTACTTCACTCTTATCCTCTAATAGGGTGTTTTTATTGTATGAGCAGGGTCTGATGTCCTTTTTGTGGCAGTTTTTTGTTTCAAATAATGGCGTGTTGTGTTCCGCCTATTAGGATTTATGTTTTGCTATGTTACTCTTGTTTTGAGTCTAAAATAACAGAGGTGGTCTCTTCATTCTCTGCCTTTAGTCATATGTTCAATCCTTTTGGTTTGTTGTAAGGCGGTATTGTGGGTGACCTTCAATTTATGGGTCTTTCAGTCTCAAGCGATCGGATTTTTCATCAATTGTAGCAGAATTTTAAAGCACCATTTGTATGCTCAATTGTTTGTGTACTTTGGAGGTATCCTATCGTTGGAGCTTGGTGTAAGTTTTATTCCCTTGGATGTTTCATTAAAACTTATTGGTGATACTGGTGAGTGGTTTGGCTGAATTTTCTTGTGATACGAGGTCATTTGTGTTAGCATTAGTATTTGTATCTCCTTAATTTGGAAAACATTTACCTTAAAAACAGGGTTAAAAACAATATCTTACTGGTATGATCTTTTACTGCATAATTCTTTATATACATAACATTCTCCTCATCTTTAGTAGCAAATAACGGTCCACCTTTTATCGACTACAAAGCTAGAAACCGAACCTCAGGTGTGCAAATTACCCAATTTATTCCATCCAAGGATCTAATATTGATAGTTGAGGAGTTATGCTTATGGGAAATTAGTACGATACTTGATAATTATTATTATTGACGTAAACAAAATAATACGATAATATCAAATTCATGGTTTATCTTGAATATCTTGAAGTACAAAGGGACCAGCTTACTCATTGTAGTGTGTCCATGTCGCCATTTGTAACAAGTAGGTGAGAATTATATTATATGATACTCTCAAAAAGGGAAATAACTGTTTGGTATTATTTTCAAAATAAGTAAAAATATTTTTGTTTTAGAAAATAAGAATTTTTTAAAAATTTTGTTGAGAATATTTTTAAAATTTTTACCTCAAAAAACGTGCGAAAACATTTCTAAAAATTCTAAAAACAAAAACAAACAGGCTTTTCTCAAGATAAAGAATATTATGTTATATAAGTATTGTTAAGGCTCTCAAGTAAAATTGTCTTAACGTTTTCCGTTTTCATATCTTATTATTCATAGAGATAACTTTTTAATATTGATTAATATAACAATTTTTTTTAACACTTGCCTATCAAGAAACGAAGTTACATGATACAACAATTAGTATTAAAAAGTTGTGATGAAAGTTGAGATTCCTAATACCACTTTCACTAAATTTGGTTGTTACCAGTATCTTTTTAGAAAACAAGGTCAAACTTCAGTTCCCTTGATTCAAAAACGTGAGATTGTAGTGTCATTTATTAAAAAAAAAAAAAATTCAAATCCTGGTTCTCAATTTATTATTTTTTCTCAAATCCTATTAATTAACCTTCCCTTTAATACAACTATCTGTTCAAACTATTCATGATGTAAAACTTTTAGTATGTGTAAAATAAAACAAAAAACACTTACAATGTAAAGTTTTTATATGCTAATAATGTTTTAAATAAATATTAAAACCATTGGTATCCTATATTTGATTAAGTGGTGAGAACTATAATTTCTACCATAAAATCAGTTATAAATAATGTAAAGCTCTTATGTGCTATAGTATCAATAAAAAAAATTACTATAATATTTAAACACTGATTTTCACCATTTTTTTAAACATTTTATAAATTTTTTTCACAAATACAAGGTAAATAAGATTTTTACCGCCGACTTTCACCATACAATAAGAGTTGTTCGTTAAATAATAATAATAACAACAACAACGGAGAAATAATAATGCCAATAACAACACAGTAAGTGAAACAAGTGGAGAGGCCAGCCCATGTCAACAGATGCTGAGGCGTACGGAAGATCGTTTGGTTTACATGTTTCGCAACACAAAAGCAGTCCCTTGCTTTTTCTCGGGGAAAAAAAAAAAAAGCAGTCCTTGGCCGTTATTGCAAGAGCATCAGCCTCTATTGTTATTGCAACAATAAAAAAAAAAAAAAAAATCGGTTCCCACTTCTTACGTCACTTCTTATTGATTAGCTCCTCTGTTTGGCGGTGTACGCACCCATCTCTATTACACACACAAAATAGTCATTTCAATTTATTATTAAGAATTAGGCAGCAGTCAACGAGAATAAAAATAAACGGACAAAATGTAAATCATTGAGAAAAAAACTCATTAGAATTAAAATAAAAGTTTCTTTTTTAAATGATATAGAAAAGAGTACATGTGACACCCTCTCTTTAGTTAGTAAGAAGTTAGGAGAAATTTTTTTTAACATCTTTTCAACATACTTTAAAACGGATTTAAAAGTTGTTACGACTTCAGTTACAACTTAAATTAAGATATTGCTCAATATTTGATTTAAAAACTATTATAAATCGCTTCTTAAAATTTAGCTTTATAATTATATAAAACATCTCATAAAATATATCTTAAAACTTAAAAAACATTTCTTAAAACTTTAATTTTCTTAAAATTTTAAAAACATTGTATTAAATAGTAAGAAAACATTTTCTTTAAACAACAAAAGCATATTATAGTAGAATCCATACCTAAATCTTCGCATCTATCTTTCGCAGCACCAAGCTCCTCAAACAGGTCCTACTGATCACCTATAGGACCACCCACAGCACGAAGAAATTTTTAATGAGTTTTTACTCAGTAAGTTCAAACGAAATCTTACAAATCATTTTCATAAGCTTTAAAAGCTTTTCTCAAAAAAACGTTTTTTTAAAACATTTTTCATAAAATATTTCTCAAACGTTTTTCTTTAAAATGTCCTTCACAAACCTTTTCTTGTAAACATAAAAATGTTTTTCGTAAACATAAAAATGTTTTTCTCTCAGAATGTTTTTCATAACATATAAACATTTCGTATTAAGAAATACTAGCAAAATTAGCAAAATTAAAATACATGGTTCCATTTATGCTCATTTATGATCATTCAATTATGAATATTTTATGATCATTCTTTATCTTTACTTTTAACATGTAACCTTTAGTGTTCGTACCAACATCATTTAACATGAGAACATAAACATGATGTTTCCCTTGTGGAATACTTGAGACCATTGAACATCGAGATCATAACTTTAACTTTACACATGTACTTTCCATCAAGGAGCTTATAACTTTAACTTTGCTTGTATAACTCACATCAAGGAGGCTAGTACGACACTGTCTTTTTATGTTTACTTTACCTTCTTATTAACTTTAGTGAGCATATCAAATGCTAATATATCATATGCAGACACATATACAAATCATAACTTGTACTCCTTAAATCATTGTGCTTTTCATATGCAAACATACTTTAAGAATAACTTTAAGAATAATAATTGTAAATACATTGCACACCTTTACTTGATCTTTAAAAACTTTGTGCATATTAAATGCAATCATGTTTTGAACATGATAGTTGCAAGTCTTCATTTAAATTTTAAAACTTTTTGCATAACAAGTGCAAACATACTTTGAAAACAACTTGTATAACATTTGCAAACATATTTACAAACATATAAAATGCATTAGAAAATCATTTTCTTCATGCTGTTGTTGAGATTTGAACTTACCTGGTTCTAGCTCTAGTGTTCCCGTCTCAATCCTTTTCCTTTCATTAGTTGGCTTTTGTGTCCTAATCTATACAAAGTGCTTGTTCTTACTTTTTAGTACTTGAAAGCTTCCAAATTCCCTTAACGTCAAGCACATACCTTAAAACTCCTCAATCTTTGTCCTCATACTTGATTTGCTCCACAACATAACTTGAAGGCTTGAAACTCATTAAAAATTTGAGAGAAAAAAGCTTGGGGATGGGACCTTTTTTTTTTTTTTTTTTGTAGAGAATTAAAATGAAACACTTTTTGGTTCTTATATAATGAAACAAATGGATATATACAACTTGATTTCTTTTTATTAAATTTGATGACTCACCTCTTTAATCATGACTTAGGGCTAATTTGGCATTGAGGGATTAGGCCACATCAAGATGTGTGGTGCCCTAATCTCAACCATTAAGGTGTTCCCATGGTGGTTCCCTTTTACTTTACATAGTGTAAATTTATATTAACAGTATTTTTCTTATACTGCTGGTATTTTTTCTATACAATTCATAAGGTCCCACAACCTCTCATACATCTACCACTTAATGTAATTCCTACACCCCTCAACTTCATGTAGTCTAAATTTATATTAACAGTATTTTTCTTATACTGTCGGTATATTTTCTACACTGCTTTGAGCTTACATAGCATTCCTTACTCATTCATGTCCTCCAAACAGTATTATTCTTATACTACCTTAACTTTAAACCGTCTAATTTCTATACTGTATTACTTTTGTAGTGTAATTTTTATACTACATCACTTTATCAGTGTACTTTCTTATATTGTATTATTTAAATACTGTACAACTTTGTCGTATTATTATACAGTACTTTTCATAAACTGTATTTTGTCTTAACATAATCTTTAACTTATTGTATTTTTAGCATACTAAAAATATTCAGGTGTCACAATACGAAGCAACATAAAGAAAACGAAAAACAATAACAAGAGCATTAATTACAAAAATTCTCCTTAAATTATAGTTTTTATAACATTTTGCCTCCTAACTTCAAAACGTAACATGTATTCCACTTAAAATATAAACTATCAACGAAAATGGTCCTTTTGTTAGAATTTTAACGACAAACTGATAAATAATTTTAAAATTAGGAATATTTTTGTAATACAAGTGTAATAACAACAAAAATTAAAACTATAATAAAAATCATTTTTATTGACGATTAAAAAAATCAATTAATAACATATTACTATCTAGATTCTCTCTTTTTTTTTTTAATATACCAAAATTTTCTTTGAAATTTTATCAACTTTGTTCGCACTCAAAAAGCATTTTAAAATTTTAAAACGCATAAATACGAATAAAACTTTCAAATATGAAAGAAATTTTTTTAATGTTATAGTTTTTTATGCTTTGAAATTTCTTTTAAAATATAACTTCTAAAAGTTTAAGATACTTTTTGGATGTGAAAAAAAAAAATTTTGAGTAAAATTTTGGTATATTAAAAATGAAATATTCTAATAGTATAATGGTTTAAATATATTATTTTTTGCTTTCAATGTCAATAAAGACTATTTTTATTATAGTTTTAATTTTTATGGTTATTTTTATAATTAGAATTATTAAAATACCCCCAACTTTATAGTCATTTGTATTCTAATCGAATGATAATTTTTGTTAACAGTTCATACTTCAGAGGAAATGGATTTTACCTTTTGAAGTTCAAAGGGCAAAGTATTACACAGACTATAATTTAGGGGATCAAATTTTTATAATTAATCCAAAACAAAAAGAAAAAGACAAATAAAAAGAATAAAGAGGAAGTAAAGTTAAAAATTCATGTGTTTATAAAAGACATGTAATTTCATAAAGAGAAAACTACATGAAATGGCCCCCAAATGACACCACTTATTAAGAATGCCTTCCTTTTTTTCACTTCTAAAAAATGCCCCTTTTTTAATTATTTTCTTTTTAATTGGGTTTATAATTTTACATATAAATCCCTGACCTATCTTATATATATTTTTTTAATTTCTTTCTCTTTCATTCCGAGATCTCAGATCTAGCTCTTTCTCTATCTCCCGATTTGCCTCTCTCTCTCTCTCTCTCTCGACCATAACCGCCACTGCTTGGGCTTCTTCAAGTCACTTAAGTCAGGAATTATGGCAGTGCTTCTGGACTCAAATCATTGCTCACTAGTTACATATCGAAAAGCCTTAATTTCTCTGACGCTCTCTCCAATGTTTCTTTTCTCCCAAGTAACGAGTTTTGTGGCAAGGTGAGGAGATCTACGATGGTGGATCATTGTTGTCAACAAGATGCGGGCAAGTTGTAGCACGATTCGATCTTCTTGCAGAACTTAAACATTTTCATTGTTTTCATTTTAATGGTTTTTATGGATGTTTAATTTTATTTTGAGATTGAATAATTGACCAAAAATTTGGATAAATTTTTGAAGAGGCTTTGTATGGAGGAGGAGGAGGAGCGTCAGCGAGATTGATTAGGTCTTTACGACACCAACAAGGAGGAAGAGGTTCAAGAGCTGCTGTCATTGTCATCGAGGTAAGAAGGCGACGAGTTGGACATGATCATGGTGATGTTTCTTCGACAATTCTTTTTCTTTCTTTCTTTTTTATTATTTATGTATCAATTTGTGCCTTTTGTTTTTTAAGCTTCTAGTTTGTTTCTTTTTTTTTTTTTTTTACTAGACTAGAGCTTCTATTAAAATCTCTCAATTTGATACATACTTGGGACATGATCATCTTTTAGTTAATTACAATAATAGAAACAAGTGAGCATTCTAGAGAAATAAGACTCATGTAGACATTGAAGATTATTGTTTCAAAAGCAAAGCGAGCAATGGGAGCTCTTCTTGTTTCAATTATTGATCTGAGTATGTTGAATGATGATTCAGTGCATTTTTTTTTTTTTGGTTTTTAGATTGATTATTAGAATATATTGGATTGAGTTTTCTCGCCAGCGTATGATGAGTTTTGGTGAGGTTCCTATGGTTCTAACGAGAACTTTGAATCATGTTATTTGCTTGATTTATTTTTTATTTTTTAATTTGGAACCTGACAGATTTTGCGATGAAATTTGGCAAATTCTGGGATGGAATCTAACTGTTCTGGTGATTTTTTGGACAAAATCTAGTGGGTTTTATCTTGAAACTTGATGGGTTTTGTCTAGTTCGGGGACAGAACGTGGCAAGTTTTGAGACAAAATCTAGTAGGTTCAAAAAATATGTTGGAATCTAGTAGGTTTCAAGTTCAAACTTGACCTATTATGTAACACCTAATTAACTCATAATTAGCCAGTAGTAAACATCTTGCATAACTATACATTTAGGAACATGCGTTATTGAATTACGAGCATAGAAAAAGTATATTTTTATGAGCATGGTAAGTTATTATTTTTAATATTTAATCATGCATAAATATACTTATATTTGCAGTGAAAAGCTTGGTTTCTTGATTAATAAAGATTGGTGTGCTAAACAGTTACGAGATATATTTTAAATTGTTTTTCTATGTTAAATGCATCCTAAATTTATTGTTTTGCCTATTTATATATTTGAAATAGCTAGATTTGATTAGAATTAAAAGTATGCAAAATGGGGCAATTTGATTCATTTGTTCTTTAGGTTATAGAAAATTAAGTTGCACTTGTTTGTTCTTAATTTAATTGGCTACCAATTAGCTGAAATTTCTTTCCATATGTCAAATCCAAGAAAATGATAGCAAAAACACCCAAGCAACTTCTTCTCTTCACTTACTTGATTTTGATTAAGCCAAATTAGCTAGAATGTCTAATTTTGCTTCTTTCTTTCTCCAACAATCCTAAAAAGGTCCTGCACTCTTCTCACTTTATTTTTTTTTTTCCATTTTTCAAGTCTTCAAGCTCATCAAAATTGAAACAAGACCATAAAAATTCGGTTTACATAAGACAAGCCAAGTCTTCACCCTTTTAAGCTTGGAAAATAGTTTATCTTGAGCTTTCTAAGAGCCTAGAATTTGAACCCTAGCAAGGTATTTAGTTTCTATATGTTTTTATGATGAATTAATGATGTTTTGATGTGATTTTAAAGTTAGTTATCTATTTGTAAGGTTAGAAATTTAGATTCAATGTGCTTGAAACAAAACTAACATAGTTGAGTTAGTTTATTTGCAAAACTGAAACTTTTGAGGAATCTAATTGTTTTATTTATTTCAATTGATTTTAAGTGTTTATTGAATGAGTTTTGATACTCATAAGTAATTAGTTAGAATGCTATTCTTGAATTTATAGAAAAAAAAAATGCAAAACCAGGTTAAGTGGAAAATCAGGTTCATGCCATGCTTGATTCTCATGTTTTGGGTTGTTTTTATAAGATTATATACTTCCCTTTATGATATTTAATATTTAGAAATATTAGTGATTCATTGAAAACCTCATTTTAGCTAAAAAGAGGTAAAATTGTTACGTGTAATATTAAGTATTTGTAGCAAAAATGCGTAGATATGCATGTTTATTGAGATGATTGAATACCTTATCTCGATGTTTAATCATATTTCTAATAATATAGCAGATTCTTTGGCCATAAGTGTGCATTGTGATATTTTTATACTCAGTCAATTTTGTGTTTGATTCAATGCAAAACTCTTGTAATATGAACTTATGACTTAGAGCAATAAGTTTGGTTTATGATAAATTAAATGGTCTATGATTTTATTGTTGTTAGGCTTTTAGTACGCCTTATCTCATTAGATGATTGATTTTTTCACTCAACACAAATTGAACTCGAGGTAAGTGGAAATTACCATTTACTGCATTATAAGAACTATGTAATGTTACTTATGTTTTAAGGTATATTGATTGGAATATTATTATTTGGTATTGATATAAATTGTTGAAGAACATTCATAATTCATGACATGTACATAAAAACATATGATATGATCTAAAAAGGAAATAAGGTTTTAACAAAAAAATGGGGTTTTGTGCTTAATTGGTAGTCGGTAGGCACGGGATATGGGTGGGATTGGCAGACCCAATAAACGTGGTGAATACTTTGAGATTGAAAAAAAACTTAGATAAGAAAAGCCACAAAGACTAAGACTGAATACGGTAAATACCAGAGGTCTAAAGACCAAGATGGAAAACTTGTACTACTATTATTGCATTGGCTAAATTATGAAGAACAGATTTCAAAAACCACGCCCTATCATTACCAAGTAAGTACCACATTCCAAGAGTATCCAAAAAGAAGAGAGAATTGTTGAAAGAAAACTGATAGAAGAATATGTCAGATTGCATTTTCATTCAATGTTCATGTTCATTCATTAGTTTTTGCTTACTGAGCCTTTAGTTCATTATAGTTCTTATGATGCAGTTGAGGGTTAGGAGTTGACCAGGTGTCTAGAACTGCTGAACATAGATTTGTTCATATGCCATGTTTTGGATAAGCTTTTGAAACTTATTTTAGAACTCTATTTTTGTCAAATTTAGCAGCTCTATTATGGTTTATAAACAAATATATTACTAATTTTGGATGTGTTAGTGTACTCCACAACCCATTTTTGGATTTTGTATATGTTGTAAATAAGAAAAATGAATGAAATAATAGTTTCAAAACTATTTTATATTTGAAATGAATATTTTAAGTAAACCGTAACATTATGATTCATAATGTAATTGAAAGATTAATACTCTTTATCTTAACTAAATTAGCTTTACACGAGCTTATTAGTTAACTCGAGGAGTATTTTAGATTACAACCTGGTACTCATGTTGGCAATCAAAGATAGTTGGCGCTTTTTTGTTTAAAAAAAGTTAGAATCTGATAGGTTTTAAGTTGAAACTTGACATGTTACAATCTGGCCTCCATTTCGGTGACTAGAGGCCGGTTCTATGATAGAACTAGGTAGGTTTCGGGATGGAGCATTGCAAGTTCTATTTTAGAAGGAATGATAACTTGATATTTTAATAAATCTATAATTTTAAATAAAAAGTCAGTTTTAATAAATAATTTATTAAAAAGTATTTTTAATAAGATGATGTATTTAAAAAGCATTCTTGTAAATTGATCTAATTTCAAAACATGTTGTTTACTTACATGGAAGGATTTAACTACTCTATGTAATACAACTTCCCCTTATTTATATTTTGCCTATTCCTAGTGAGTTGGCCCATTCTTCACCTTAAGGGGAGAACAATCTAAACCCTTGTTTGGTAGTGGTTTTAACCATTCAGTTTTCACCATAAATTTAGTTATGAACAGTGTAAAGCTCTCATATGCTACAGTAAAAATAAAAAAAATTACTGCAGTATAAAACTCTCACATGTTATAATAAAAGTGGTTCTAACTACTGGTTCTCATCACTCTTTCAAATACCCTATAAGAGGTTGAAGCGAGAGCGATTCGTCGTCGTTTCCATTTCTGGTCGATGGATACGATTCGCTTTCCACGCATAAAGTGCCCTCAATTCCCGACAATTACAATATTACCCCTTTCTCCAATCTTTTCGTTTTCCAAATACCAACCCGCTCTCTGCTAGGCTTTTACACTGACAAAACCCACGCACTTCTCCCCCCTCTCTCTCTCATGCTTTCTCTCTCTAGTTGCAGAAAGACAATGGCGAAAGTCCCCTTTTGTTTTCTGCATTTTCTTCTTCCTTTCTTACTCCTTGGAGCTTCTTCGAGCTCGGACTTAGAAGCTTTAATGGCATTCAAAGCCGCCTCTGACGTCTCCAACAAGCTCACTCTCTGGAACTCAACCTCAAGCCCCTGCTCTTTTCCCGGCATTTCGTGCACAAACGACAGAGTCTCTCGTCTCGTCCTCGAGAACCTCGATCTCCATGGCTCGTTCCAGCCTCTCACTTCTCTAACTCAGCTCCGAGTTCTGAGCCTCAAAGGAAACCTCCTCTCCGGTCACATTCCGGATCTCGCCAACTTCACAGCTCTCAAGCTCCTCTTTCTCTCCCATAACAATTTCTCCGGAGACTTTCCGGCCTCCGTGACGTCTCTCTCGCGCCTCTACCGTCTTGATCTGTCGTACAACAACCTCTCCGGCGAGGTTCCGGTCTCGGTCAACCGTTTGACTCACCTCTTGACTCTCCGGCTCGAGTCGAACCGGTTTTCAGGTTCTATATCCGGTTTAAACTTCCCGAATCTCCAGGACTTAAACGTCTCGGGAAACAGCTTCTCGGGTCAAATACCCAAGCCCTTGTCCGGTTTCCCAGAGTCCGTTTTCTCCCAAAACCCCAACCTATGCGGATCTCCGGTTCGAAACTGTAAGGACGTATCGACCAACCCGACGAAGCCCGGACCCGACGGAGCAATCGCTCCGCCGGTGGTGCCGGGGAGCAATTCGACGGTCGTGGCGTCTTCCCCGAACTTGCCGATAAACTCAAGTCCCGAGAAATCTGACGGAAACGGCAACAACCGCCGCAACGGGACGGCGAAAATCAGCACAATGGCACTAACCGCCATAATACTCGGCGACGTTTTGGTGATCGTGGTGGTATCGCTTCTCCTCTACTGCTACTACGCGTCCAAGTACCGGGACGGGAAGGGCACGAATTCGAAGCTTCTAGAAACCGAGAAGATCGTGTACTCGTCGAGCCCGTATCCGGCCCAGCCCGGGTTCGAGCGGGGGAGGATGGTGTTCTTCGAAGGGGTGAAGCGGTTCGAGCTGGAGGATTTGCTCAGAGCCTCGGCGGAGATGCTGGGAAAAGGAGTGTTCGGGACGGCGTACAAGGCGGTGCTGGACGACGGCAATGTGGTGGCGGTGAAGCGGCTGAAGGACGCTCAGGTGGGAGGGAAGAGGGAGTTTGAGCAGCACATGGAGGTGCTGGGAAGGCTTAGGCATCAGAACGTGGTCAGCTTGAGGGCTTACTATTTCGCCAGGGAAGAGAAGTTGTTGGTCTATGATTACATGCCCAATGGCAGCTTGTTTTGGCTTCTTCACGGTAATTATTATCTGCCACTTGTTTTTTATTTTGTTATTTGTTTGCTCCTTGCTTTTGTCTCTCTCAACTTGTTTTTGTTAGTTTTTTTCGCTGCAGCCAAATGGTAGGAACGGTAGTGAATAGTGAATATAGTGACTGGTGAGTATTTCATAATCAGTTTTTATTGCCTTAGTAGGCATATGCAAGTTGCTTTCAGTCATCGTCCCTGATAAGGGTTTTTGGGGTTTTAGAATTAGATATAGGTCCCAAGTTATATAGGGTTTTTGGCTGTGGTTTCTATCGTTTAGTTTTCACTACAAACTTAGATATAAGTAGAAAAAAATTCTCATATGTTACAGTAATAATAAAAAAATTGTTATAGTTTAAACTTTTACACGTTGCAATAAAAGTAGTTCTTATCACTTATTTTTGTCACTCTTTCAAACACAATAATAGTGGTCAACAAGAGCTAGTATAAAAGTTTTTCAATTTGCTTCGTAGGTTCAAAATACAATTTCAAACCTTTTGATCAACCCATTAACCAAACCGACACTAGCAATGGTTTCAACTATTTATTTTTTACTATAAATTTAGTTATAAACTGTAAAAAGCTCTTATATGTTACACTAATAATAAAAAAATTATTACAGTATAAAATTTTCACATGTTACAATAAAAATAATTCATATCACTAGTTCTTACCATTCTTTCGAACAACAAAAAAAAAAAAAAAACATTCTATACGGCAGCTGTAATTTGAGGTATTTTTTCGATTATAAATAATATAATATTATTATTTTTATATATTATAATAAAAATAATTTTCATCAACGCATTTAACGATTTCACCAGACACCCTGCAACGATCTGATTTCTTTCAGGCCTTTATAGCTGCAAGGAGATATGCTTGTTGATTTCATGGCGTGGGGTCGTTTAGTCATTTCGGTTTCTTTGCACTGTATCTCTTCTCGTATGGTTGTACGAAGAAGGGAGACAGCACAAACCTGCAACTCTGCAAAAAGCTTAATTGCGATTTCGGAATTGAAAAATTAAATATTGGGCCAAGACTGTACCAATACAGACTGTCCCGCTGCGTGTTGCTTTTTGCTTTTCATTATCTAACATAGTTAATTCCGTCTTTAGTCTCATCTTTTGTTCATTTCCTGCTCTTTTTACCTGTTAATTCGACCAAAAAGTAAAGCATATCTACTCACTTTCCTAAAGCTTTCCTTAACATTGGACCACAAACAATTCATGGAATCTGGGCTTTTTGGGCCTTGCTCTCTAATTTGACTTGACTATATCCAGAAACTGCTGGGTAGTATAGTTAGTATTTTGGCTGAGTATTATAGTTCTCTCTTTTTGAGGGAAAATATTTAAGTTTTTAGGATAATTTTATGATGGATATAAAAATAAGTCGGTCACCAAGTCACTCTCTTTTGGAGAATTCTACGGTAGGATGTAAAAAAATTACTATTGACGTAGATATATTTTTGAACTATCATGCATAATCCTATTATAAAGAAAAATAGAGCAGCTTAAACAGTCTATTGAAAATTTGTTGTTCATGGTTGTCTTATATTTGTAAGGTATTTATTTTGTATGTTGTACGCATAGTTCTCTGATTATTGGATTGAGAAATATATCTTTCTTTTTCTGACACTTTTAGATATTGAATCTTGTTAAATTAATACAATATATATTTTTAAAAAGTTTTCAAGTCTACTATACATATATTTTTAAAAAGAATTGTTCGTTATATTTATGTTTTGGTCTTCGAATAAGTTTTTCAGCGATATCCTGTACAGGTAACAGAGGGCCAGGAAGAACCCCACTGGACTGGACCACGAGGCTGAAAATCGCGGCAGGAGCAGCCCGTGGCCTGGCATTCATCCATAGCTCGTGCAAATCCCTGAGGCTGACCCACGGCAACATCAAGTCCACCAACATCCTCGTCGACAACACCGGCAATGCCCGTGTCTCCGACTTCGGACTCTCCGTCTTTGCCGCCCCCGCTGCCACCCCTCGGTCCAATGGCTACCGCGCCCCGGAGTCCATCGACGGCCGTAAGCTCACCCAGAAGTCAGACGTCTTCTCCTTCGGCGTCCTCCTCCTCGAGCTGCTCACCGGAAAGTGCCCCTCCGTCATAGACACCGGTGGCTCGGGCGGTGGAGGCAGCTACGGCGGCGGGGTGGTGGACCTCCCGAGGTGGGTCCAGTCCGTCGTGAGGGAGGAATGGACGGCTGAGGTTTTTGATCTGGAGCTGATGAGGTACAAGGATATTGAAGAGGAGATGGTGGGTTTGCTTCAGATCGCCATGGCTTGCACGGCTTCCAGGCCTGATCAACGGCCCAGGATGAGCCAAGTGGTCAAGATGATCGAGGAGATTCGCGGGGTTGAAATGTCGCCGAGTCATGACGGGTTGGACTCAGTGTCCGAGTCGCCTTCTGTGTCGGAGGACACGTGCGGAACGAGTCAGTGAAAATGATCATAGACGATTTCTTTTTACACGAGATGAAAACGGGGAACCAAAAAAGAGGAAGACGCCAATTTGGGTGGAGTAATGTAAATCACGGGTTTTGTTTTGTTTTATTTTTTTCTTCAGTTTTTTTAATATTCCTTCTACGATCTTAGTAGCGTAGTTTGTTCTATGGGCTTTAAGTCGGCTATTTTAAAGCGATTGCGAAATTTTCCTACATAAGAATTTTTGCTTGTGATATTGTTGGTCCTTGAGAAAGAGTGTAGGACTCGCAGTCTTTTGAAACGTCCCTTTAAACCTATGAATAGAATAACTTTTAACAGGTTAATGTAAAAAAGCAAAAAATAGTTTCAAATAGTTACAATATAAAACTCTACCTAGCTATATTGTAAAAACTCATTACACTTTTAAACTTAGAAGGCATGTATTTTTGAAACCTATTAATTCACTAAATTTGTTTGGTAGTGGAAATGTTGTACTTTTCTGACTAGGAGGGATTACTCAAAGCAAGCATAACTGGTTAAAAGTGAGCAGAAAAGGATAAAAAATTGGGCGGGTACAGCTTGTCTATTTTGGATGGATGATTTAGGTTCAAATCATTTTAACATTTTAGCCATTCTGCGCTTAACAACGACCACCTATTAATGATAAGATGAATCATCTGATTTAGTTTTATACTGTTTGTTACTCTGTTTTACTTCTTTCCCTGTTCAGCTTGTTATCCTAGAGAACTTTTTATTCGTTGTACAACGGCCTTTTCTGAAATTGTAAAATCACCTCTATTTGGATCATTTTTTTTTTATTGTATAGCCGAATCTAATTTTTTGTAACTTAAATAACTCTACCAAAGGTGAGCCTATTATAGAAATAGCTTTTGGTACACCTGTTACAATCTTTACTATCGAATACCTGATTGGTCCGGAGCTAAGGAAAAACCAATTACCTCGACGTGATGTAAGCATGAAAGGGAGTGACTTTTTACTAGCATTGGAAGTACGATCTTGAATTATACCAATTTAATTCTTTCTATTAGACCAATTTAATTCTTTCTATTCTGCTTTAGTAGTTATATAATTATTAAAAAGATAAAAATAAAGATTTTGTATTTTTTTTTGTTAATGAAAAAAATAGTCTTTGTAGTTGGTTTTCTGAGAGGGTGAACATAGAAAATGCTAGTTTGATTCTGCTTTTGTGTTTTTCCTTCTCAAAATAGTACCCCACCTCCTAAGAAACTCAAAACAGTACTTGTTGTGGGTAATCTCGATGGCCCAAAGCCGCGGTCGAGACCTTGCCAAGGCCCAAGTCCAAGAAGATATCTCGACAGATCAGCCAAACTTTCGCAAGACGGTGACATAACTTTAGGGGAAGTATACATCGAGATAATAAAATATCCATGACACATTGGATCTAAGAATGTGCGCTTGCATCACTTAGCGGGCAAAGGCCAACATGGACTCAAAAAGTAGGTCAAATCATGCACTGGGTGAGAGGGCTGAACGTAGGATTAATAGAGAAATTCAAATTATGTTTTTTTAACACAAAAATTTGTACTATAAATGAGGGTCAAAACCTTCGTAGGGCACCCCAAATTATCAACATTATAGTGAAATTCTTCTAGAGTAGACATAGCTCTTTAGAGTGAACCACTATAACTTCTAGTGTTCTTTTTTAAAGCATTCCATTTTACTTTCATTTTTTATATATTCACATGGGAATTTGTGAGTGTTTTGTGAGGTACATTGTTGACAAATTTTCATCATCAACAAACAATTGGAGTTAGAAGGAAGGCCAAGATTAATCTAAGATTGAACCAAAAAATTCCTCACAAGCATCACGGTGACAACACGTACCAACCATAAACTCTGTCGCTCAAGACAACAACCCATCCATTGACCGGGGGGGGAGGGGAAGTTACAGGAAAGGCCAACAACCTTTGTGAGCCACCCTATTGGAACAAAGGGTGGATAGAATGGGAAAACTGGTTGAGAAAATCTCGATGACCTTGGATGAGGTACAAGGCCAAAATGGTAATTATGCAGGTAATAACCCGGCAAACCAAGGGGACCAAATTGATAACCAAAAGAACGGTGGCCAATAGGCTGACCCTAAGGGAATTGGCGAGACTAAAGATGGCCGCAATAGGAGAGCTAACTCAATAGGTAGTCAAGAAAGGAGGCGAAGAACAACTCAAGCCCAAGCATGAAATGTGTAACGCCCGCCTAATTTGATGTAACGGATAATGTTATGTTAATGACGATGTTAATGTTATATTAATGATGATGTTAAGTGATATACTCATGATAAGTGCTATGATATATGATAAATGGTGCTAACCATTTTATTTTAAGTGTTATGACAGGTGACGCTCGCGTGGAATTGGTGTGCTCAAATGTTCATGTCATTAATGTTATGTGTTTAATTATATTT
>CAMOHE010053041.1:10141-25251 GCA_946598075.1 Artocarpus hirsutus | reverse complement strand
AGGTTACATGTAGGATGATGCTTACCTCAAGATGAAGCTTTTCTTGTCTTTCTTTGAGTTTGGCTAGGTGAAACGTGAGATTTCTTGATGATTTTCCAGGTATTTGCAGTGGACTAATGAAGAGAAGAAATGGAAAAAAAAGTGGAAGATGAGTTAAAGATTACTTCAATATGGAGTTCCTCTCGTTTTCTTTGAGTTCGGTTAGGAGGAGTATGAAATTTTCTTGATGTTTTTGAGGTCTTTGCAACAGGGAAATGAAGAGAAGAAATGGGGAAGAAAACATGGAAGAAGATGAATTGAAGGAATCTTTGAGAGAGATGTGAGGAATAAAGTGTTTCGGGTGAGATGGCCTAAAGAAATGGGAAGTGTTGCATTAACAAGTCTAGTGGGTGAATAAAGATGAGGAGTGGCAAACAATAATGGTATAATGTATCATTATTTTTCTTGAGTGCTCAGTGCACTTTTATCTCTTCAATGCATATTCAACGACAATAACCAATCCTACTTGCCCCCCATCATCATCATGTTATCTTATCATATTTAATTGCCAAGAAAAGTATATAATATATTCAGAACTTTTTCAATACATATCCGACAACAACAAGAAGGCTTGTTGTCCACATCCAACATTTCACACATCAGCCGATGCACAAAACATCCATGCAACCATTTAATTGTTCAATGCATTATCATCATATTCTACTGTATAATATTCAAGATACAAGCTGCACAACACTCACCATTTGCACGGCAACTCACACTACACACACATGCACATTAAGTTATAACATGTGTTAAGGTACGCCATGAAATGCATATGTCACAATATTATAGTGTGCATGTAATTCTTACGTAATGGAAATAAACATACATGTGCCCCAAGTGTAAATAATCAAGGTATGCATGCAATTCATGGCAACATCATAAAATATATCATATAATATCGCAATTCATATAGTAAATGTGTTTTCTACTAGATGCTCGGCTACAGCTTTCGGACTGCTGAACTTTCAAAATCAGCTTGTTAAAGCTGAGCAATTCAACATGTCGATGAAATCCATCGGATTATCGAACTACTAAAGTTCCACATTCCTTAATATAAGAATAAAACAATAGTCATTTATTATATTTAACATCAATGATGACATGAACGTTCCGATTAAATCAATTCTACGTGCCCGTTACCCATCATAAATCTCAAAATAAATGGTTAATAACACTATCTCATAAAAATTACATAACATCGTTAAATATTTTGCATTTATCGTTACAAGAAAAATAGAGTGTTACACCAATTTTATCATTATTAGCTAAATCATCACTATTTAGCTATACGCCAATAAGGTATATTTTTTTATTATTATTTTGGAATACTTTTTTGATTACTTAAAGTTTGACCGTCCTCTCATTTTTCTCTATCTTATACATTTCGGGGTATGTACTGCCCATTTTAGGAAAAATGACGTTTGCCCTTGATGGGTTGTTTTGGATTCCTAGGCCTGACTTGGCTAATTTAACGTGAAACGTTACTTATTAGCGTGAAAATAAGTGTTCAAGGCATCAGATTACTAATTTGCAATAAAAGCCCAAGTTAAACAAAACTTTACAATTTTAACCATTATTTGAAAATTTTTGACGATTTTGCCCCTAAGATCAAAAATAATCTTTTTAAACCATTAGTCCCCATTTTTCAAGAGGATCAAATTTTCTCAAAGTAGCATATCCTAATTCATTTTGTAAAAAGACATTTTTGCCCCTAATTTTTTTTTAACTTTTACAAATTTTGTAAAACTCATATCTTACAATCGAAGGCGATTTTCGACGAACTGTCCATGATTATTAACAGTTTTATCAAGATCTACAACTTTTGTGTTTTAACATTTTCAAAATTCCTATTGGAAAGGAGAGTTTTTGGCCTTTTTTTAATTCTGCCGAGAATAGGAATTTTTTTTACAATTTAGTTTCTAGGATAATTTTTGCAAAAATTCGTTTAAAACAACATTCCACATACTGTTCATACAATTTCAAGACCCTCTCAAACAAATTTTCATACTAATTCACAACTCCTTTTAAAACCACTTCAAAGTTTACAAAACCATCATTTTGCACCAAATGTCATTTTTCACCTTCAAACCAAATTTCAACCACAAACCTCAACATAAACCATAGAATTAAGAAAATCAAACTACAACTTACATAAAGGATCACATGTCTTTTTGAAACAACAAAGCCAGAACAAAAAATCAAATAAACTTTAAATTTGAAAAATTGAACTTACCAAAAGAAAAATTTGTGATCCTAAACCTTTCAAGGGCTTCCTTGCAATCTCCTAAACATGTTTCACATGAGCAAATCATAGGTCAAATTCCCCCCCTAAACCAAGAAAAACCCTAGGTAAACTTGAGAAAAAGTTTAGATTTTTACCTTAAAAATATGTAAAACCTTGATCTTTGAAGCTTGAAACTTGGTTGGAGAAGGTTTTGTGAGAATTGTGATTTGAGAAAATTTTTGAGAGGGAGGGCTTGGAACTGTCGAATATGGGTGGAGAGAGTAAAGAATTTTTTTTTTCTTTATGCCTTAATTAAGGCTTATCTCTTTAAAGATTTTTTTAAAAAATGGGTGAGTCATCATTTTAAACCATGATTAGGGGTGATGGGTGGCTTTAGGTGATTGGCCACCTTTCATGGTGTGGTGACCCAATAAAAACTCATAGGGTGTCCACTTACTGGGCCCCCAAAATCTCACACAGTATAATTTTTCATCACATAGTATTTTTCTTTACTGTTGGGGTGAACCATTGGAAAATGTATTCTTATACTGTATAGAATATCCTATCTATTCTTTAGTCCACTTTTAGAGTCAAAATACAGTATTTTTTGTATCTGTATTTTTACCTTAGTAGTGTACTTACACTATGTTAAACCCCTTTTATGCTGTTCTAAAGTTTTGGCATACTTTTTTTCTTTATTTTGATCTTAATCACACGTTAATTTATACCATAATATTATAATTAATTATGATATAAAATTTATTTCATAGATATTATTTACAAATTTTTGAGTTTTTAAGCTCACAAAATCTATATTTAGTAATATCCAGCATCGTATCAAATTTACAATAAAATTTTCTATTAACATTGTTTATTATATATTATTATAATTTTTACAAAAATACGATTTTTAAAAATAGATTTATCAATTAAATTTAATTAAATATTAAATTTTATTAATCTATTTTCTTCGCCATTACAATGAAAATGCTTTTTCAATAAAACCAATGACCCCACAAAAAGATAACACTTTTTTGCTTAATATCTAGAGGGCAAAAAAGCAAAAAGGTGACAATAGATTGACCCAAAGAGTTGGTTCGTGGTCCATGTACTTGGCAATCCGGCTAAAAATACCCAACAATGTAAATTAAAACACAATAGTAAAGTTACTTTTTTTAGAAATATATGAAAAGAAATAATGATGGGAGCGAAAAAAATCGTGGCGAGTTTTGAAACTTTCTGAATTTTACGTATAAAACATTTTATTGGTTTCTTTACTCTGAAGATTTATGTTATGAAGTTTTGTTCCCCCTCTTTAGGGCTATACAAAAACCACACCACACCCGTCAACCGTCTGCGTCTACACCCACCTATCTTGAAAAAAGCAGGTTTTTGTTAACAACCCACTGACGGACGGGTTGAACCCGCCCACCAATATATTCGGTGGACGGGTTTGGTTTTAAATTTTTGCGGACGGGTTTAACCCGAACCCGCCCGCCTATATATTTAAAAAAAAAAAACTTAAACCTATCTGCTTATTTATTATTTTGTGAAGTGATCAAAATTTAAATCAAGTAAGTTAGTAGAGAAAGGCCTTGAAAAGAAAAAGGACACTTGATTTTGTTCATCATTTCATTTATAGCATTCTATTATTTTCGAACCTAGTGGATACGCTTTAATTTTTATGGACTCTTGACTTTGTTCATCACTTCATCTGTAGTTGATGTTTCTTATTGCAGTGAATGATTATGTTTCTTAATTTGTACTTTTGAATATGGTCACTGTCTTTAGACATCAAACTTGCTTGTTGTTGAGAATGCTTTATGTATTATCATATTATATTTTCTACAAATTTTCTTCACTTAAAAGAAAAAAAAAAGGTCCAAAAAATTACATTAGGCAATAGCATAGGTTTAAACCGCCTCAACCCGCCCGCAACCACTCAAAACCAAACCGAAACCACCCGCCATGTGGTGGGCGGTTTGCGGGTTAGTTAATCGCCAACCCGTCATTCTAAAAAACCGCACCGTACCCTTCTAAAAACCACCAAACTGTCCGTTGTTCACCTCTACCCCTCTCAACATGCGTTTATTTTTCTGGTTCTCAAAAAAAAAAAAAAAAAAAAAAAAAAAAAAAAAAGCCCCGTCGGGAAGGACCCGGCGATTCGGTGGGCCAATAGAGTAGAAGGGCTGTTTCTAAAACTCCCCCACGTTATAAATGCGTTACTGCCCGTAATTCTGACAAATTAAAATCACCACCGATAAAAGATAGATTTTATTTTGCAGGACCCGTGTTTTATTAATAGACGATGCTTCGTACATACGTTATAGCGATGTTCTTGTTTCGCTGGGCTGATAGTGATGAAGACCTGTTTCTTTTCTTAATACATATATACGAAATAAATTTTTGCAAACTGGCCAAAAACAAAATAAATGGGAACTGAAATATTTCAGCTATTGTATTTGCATCTAATAAAACTTCTTCGACATTGTTTTAACTTTCCACTTCTTTTAGCATTGTCCAGGCTTTTTTTTTTTTTTTTTTTTTCCATTTTAATCAAAAGAGAAGTGATTTGAGTTTAGAAAGACGACAGACAAAGACATGATAGACTATCCATTAACCTTGGTTTTGAATTATTTATGTTTGTCACACGTCAGAAAATAAGAACCAAAAAAACTAATGGATTACATGTTTTTGTATACCAACTCCAGAACTCCCATTTCAGATGCTGTCAATCTAATGGTTATAAGGAGAGCAGAATGTTTTGTAGAATAACCCAAAAGAAGATATAACTATCGGTGACGATAATTTAAAGGTAAGAGACGATCACTTCATGACTCTCTCTCTCATTTGTTCGAGGTTTTTTTTTTTTTTTTTTTTTTTTTTTTTTTTTTTGACATAGAGGTTTAGGTATTTAAAAACTTAGATTAGGTATTATTTTTTTTTTGGATTAGTTCCTTTTTTTATTGTACAATATTTTTTTTTCTCGAGATCGAACCTAAGACCTATCTTATAAACCCTCTTCCCAACCACGGTGCCAAACCTATCGGTGTTGATTAGTTCCCTTTTTGTTTATGAGGTTTTGGCAAATTCTAAAATTACGTGGGGTGGGGGAATTGGGATGTTATTTTTCAACAAATTGGATAACATAATGGTGCCAGCGCACAGTATGTTCTCTTTCTATTTCCTCCGAAAAAAAGCAATGGTCGAGGAGAAAAACTTTTTTTCCCGAGTAGGCTAGGACCCCCCCGGTGGGGCCCCACTGTGAGAAGAGCACGTTGTAGCCCGCTCGGGACGTATAGGACTGCCCGATCGAGCATAACGGTGGTGCAGTCCTAATTTACCCGTCCAATCCTTTGTCAATTCAATGAATCAATATCATAATTTGCCTAAAAAAAATTTACACATAAGGATGATAACCAAAGCGAAAAGATTCAAACTACTTATAATTGTAATAGAGTCACGTGTGAGGTGTAGGTATATTATTAGATGTGACAAAAGTAATGCGATAAAAATAAAGAATAAAAGCACATAAAATTTATGTGAAAACTTAAAACAGAAAAAAACTACAGACAGAGGAGAAGAAAATCAC
Organism: Artocarpus hirsutus; assembly: GCA_946598075.1. NCBI lineage: Eukaryota > Viridiplantae > Streptophyta > Magnoliopsida > Rosales > Moraceae > Artocarpus > Artocarpus hirsutus. The sequence continues at coordinate 19,390 of CAMOHE010053041.1, read as the reverse complement.
TAAACTCGTAAAGATTACAGTGGAGGCGTTAAGGAGGCTTAAAATTCGGTAAAAACAAGCCCTAACGTAATACATCATATATATATAGGTATAGGCAAAACCCTAAAGGCCCAAAAACATAAATTAAACGGCCCAACAACACAGGTCCGTACCGCTAGGGCTCCGCCCTTGCACCCCCGGCGAGATCAGTGGTGGGCTACAGGATCGGGCCTCTCGGTCCGATCCCTCCGCTACCACTACAGATCTCATGAAAAATCTCACTTTTGTTTTTCACCACAATTTGTCGCACCGCGAGCTTTTCGGGTCGGGTCAAATTAAATTCGGGTCACTATACTCTAACATTAGACTATTATCTTTTTTGGGCATTTAGTGGCCATCGACAATTTCTTTTGCGTCCCCAACATTCATACTAATTGACCTTCAAGATTAATTGATACGAATATCTAACATAAAAACCTTATAAGAAGGCTACTAGGTGCTCAGAGGGACAACACTTTTGAGTAATAAATATAAGAACCGATATCCTTAAGGTTTTGGATTTATTTGTCAAGCCCCTGACTTTCAAGTTAATTTGATTTTAGCCCCCACAAAATTAAAAATGTCATCATTACGTATATATACATTGACGTCATACATATGTATATATATACACACATGTACCGGCGACAAAATATAACTGGATAAAATAGGACATTTGAATAAGGAAAAGAATTCTGTTTTTCCTCCGTTTTAAAGCAATTTATAGCGAAACAGAAACAAATTTCCATTGTTTCTGAATTACTGAAGCAAACGTGCAAGTGATGCTTGTATCTCTTCTAAAGTTTTTCCTTTTGTCTCAGGCACTAGCTTGGCTACAAAAATAACAGTTGAGCCACAAATGACAGAGAAGACAAAAAATGTGCCTGCAGTAGTGTGTATATATATATAAATCTTATATAAATATTTATGAAAAACCAAGAAACAGAAAGGAAAGGACAAAAAGGAAAAAAAAGTTTGGTGGGTATTTTTGTTGTACCTGAGGAGCTCCACAACATCATAAAATTGAAACTGTATGTAACCATCCAAGAACAAGACTTGCCTGCTAAAGTCACAAGGCTTCCTGCTAAACCCTTAACGTTTATTGGGAATATCTGGAAATTAAACAATAATAACAATTGAGATATCATCTATAAGATATTAGGCTTAAAAAAAAGATTAACAAGAGTAAAAAAAAATATATATATTTTTTACCTCTGACACTATAACCCAGGGTAATCCTGCCATGCCCATTACATATGATACACTCAACCCCTGAATGAAAAAGCGACCTTTGAGACTATTTAAGATTATAAACCGTTCAAATCATGTTAAGCATGTAGAAGTGACCTTTTTTTTAGTTTATGTTTTGATTTCACATTTTGTATTTGTTTATACCAGAATTGCAATATAAACCAATATGGAAGTGAGCTGCTGCAAGTAGTGATGGTCCTGTGGATAAGAAGCTGAAGTATTAGAGATGATCATTTGTATATGGAAATGAAGATGTTCCTCAACACAAAACAGACAAGCATCTAGATTTGGTATGTGGAAACACCAGAAATAGGAATGACAAGCCAAGAAGAATGTAGCTCAAGCACATTCCGGCCGCGGAAATCTGCATACATTGGTGAGCATGACTATCAACTTCTTGGACATAATTTGCACATAACAAAAGAGAAATTAAAAAGGAAATACATATATATATATGTATATGTATATATTTTCCTCACCATTAGAAGTGGCCACCTTCCCAATTTGTCGGTCACAAGCACACTCAATGCAACAGCAGGAATCTGCAATTCACATGTACATTTGAGATATGTGCTCTACAGAATCCTCAACTCTCACGTGACAGGCAGGAATTAAAAAAAACCACCTGGACAATCGCCATTAATATAGTCCCAAGACTACTTGACAATCCTATAACATGTGAAATATTCAGCTTTCAGATGGCGGGCAGGAATTAAAAAACCCACGTTTCTCTAGAAACAAAAAAAAAAAAAAATTGATTTTTGACTTATTAAAATTATTTTAAAGGGATCTTATGAGAATTCTACTTACCAGCCTTTTCAAATATAGAGCTGGAGTAGAAAACAATTGCACCATTCCCTCCAAGTTGTTGCAGCACCATCAGCCCAACTCCAACCTAGACCAAGTTACCAGCTAAGTTATGCGCAAAAGAAAAGTCACAGAACTTTCTTCTTAGTGTGCTCAATATGCAGCTACAGCTTAGGCGAGCAGCTCGAGTGCAAGACCTGGGTGGTTGTTGTTTCTTGTGAGGCCCACTGTGGACCAACATGGGTCCCACATCAATAAGCAGCCCAGAACTTGCACTTGCGCTCCTAGCAAGTGCATTTAGTATAACCCTTTTATTATTAATCCTTTTGTGCTTGACTTTACTCACAGTGAGTGCATGAGCATATCTCTTTTGGAACAAGTCCAGAACTTTTTGTGAGTGCTGCTGAAAGGCTTCTGTAAAATCCTGCCGCAACATATTGGGGTCACCATTTAGTCTTTTTTTATTTGTAAAACTGCTATAATGAGAACATGGAAGTTGAAGAAATACTATGATTTCAGTTGCTTCTCTGGAGATATCAACATCCTTTCCCCTAAGACGCTGCAGTGCATCCTTAAGCTCTTTGTGCTTACCAATTTTTGCCTGAAAATAATATTACACCATTAAAGAATAATCCACAAGCAATAACTTAATAAGGTTCCTTCCTTTTTTCAACAAGACATCTTATCGGACTCACCAGCCATCTAGGAGACTCAGGAATGAAGAATAATCCCAATATATGTAACAGACATGGAGTGGCACCTAAATTTTTATTTTTTTTTAAAAAAAGTTAGGATAAAATTGTGATTCACCAATTATAGGATAGAAGTAAACATAAATTAAATGATTTACCAATTGCAGCTAAGATGCGCCAGCTAACAACATTTCCAATGAAGTACATCAATGAAATCCCACAACACATCATCAACTGTCAGAAAAAAAAAATCATTACATAAATAGAAACCAAACAGTATAAGAATAGAAATGGCTCTTAATTTCAAGCTCATTAAGTCCAACTATTACCTGATAAGCAGAAGTAAATCTTCCCCTAATGCACTTTGGTGTTATTTCAGCAATGTATATAGGTACCTGTGTAGCTAACAATTATTTGAATGTAATACATGCTTGTTGAGAGTCATCTGCTATGAAAATTACCGCATAGCAGAGAACCGCGTATCCGAGTCCAAGCAAGAGCCTTCCGAAGTCCAGCCACCAAGCAGTCTATGACAAGCAAGAGGAGACAAACACAAAACACTCACTTGGTTGATTCCAATTTTTCAATATTGTCCTACAGAACACACATTGTGGATTGGCACTTGAAATCGGAAAATTAATATCAGACAATTTGTAACTCTTAGAAACAGGTTAAGGCGTGTCAAAATGATCAGTTTTGGGTTAAGGAAGAGAAACCTTTCCGAGTGCTATTGCAATCCACCCAGCGGTACAGAACACTTCAGATAACCACATAGTCTACACCAAAGAGTGACAAATAGCAGACAAATCAACAAGTTGCTACTGGCAAGACATAATCTTCTCATTATTTCTTTAATTGTATTTTCTTGTAATTGCTATGCTGTGATTCAGCTGTAAATATTTAGTTTCCATTTATTTGGTCAATAGGTTTGTATACATACAGAATTCTATTCAATGAAATATATACCAGCAATTGTTGTCAATACTCATCCTCTAAATGATATAAATCAGAGCCTAAATCTTAATATGTTGGGTCTCTTTACTTAACATGTTAACGGAAGCCCAGCAACCCTTTAAAGTCTAAATTTCATCATGGTATCAGAACCTAAGCTTAAATAAGCAACTCGATCCATTCATTACTAGATTGGTTACCTCATACTGAGCACTATCTTACGGGGTGCGTAAAGAGTGAAAAGAAACTCGAGTGTAACATCGTTAAAATATAACAAGAAACACTAACTTATAAAATTATTAGGCTTTTCCACTTAACATGTTGGTCTTTTAAGACGAAAGCACAAGTTCTTAAAAAGTCCAAATTCCATCAGCTATACATTTGAAATTGGAACCGAAGGATGGTGCGGACAAAAAACTTACTGCCCTCCGACCTATTAGATCAGCCAGTTTCCCGTTCACTAGAGCACCAATCATTCCTCCAACCGTGACAACTGAACCGAAAACCGAGTACTGCACGCCAGGAAAAGAGGGTGAATCGAACAAACGGACTCGAAAAATGTTCTGAGATAATGAAATAATTGAATACATATACATACATCTGCAACAGAGAGGTCCAGGTCTTTCATGATTCCAGCTTCAGCAGGTGAGGAATATCCAATCTGCAAGGCAAATGTTCTGACCTTCAAAACAGTTCTTTTAACTTGTGACTCAAGAAAAATGGAATTTTTTTTGTCACTTAATTGATCTCTACAGAAAGATTTTATGATCCAAGAGACCCAATTAAACATAAGTCAAGACCAAATTTTTTCACATTATTGGCTAAAAGTCTTAATTTTGATAACACCAAGGAATGGATAGCAAGAATATATACAAACTAATCTTGTCAGATTATTGGCTTACAATGCAGCCTGAGCAGAGAGAACCACAGAGAGCGACCAAAGTCCTGAGAACAACAACTGGGGTCGCTGAGGAGCCATTTTCTTTGGTTTCTTCATCATCTTCTTTGAGATTTTCCTCATCAATCATAGGCCTTTTCAACAGTCTTTCTTCCATTCCTCTCTCTGAAAGTCTTCAGTTTCTTGCTAGAAAACAAAAACAAGAAAAAAGAAAAAAAAAAAAATTTAGTGAAGAAAAAGAAGGAAAGTGATTGTTTTAATTAATGTAAAAAGGTTGCTTCTACGGAGTGACAAAAAATTTGGTGGCAAATCCCGGACTTTTATCCTGGAGTACAGTTACATGATTGCGGCATGGAACCGTTAAAACATAAATAATTTTGTGGCTTCAAATACGTCAACACGACATTTACTTGTCTATATATATATAACTTTCTTTTTCAAATAAATAAATGAATAAATTATCCATTTGCAATAAGATCCGTTGTCGTTTACTCTCATGGACTCTTTCAAACTTTTATGTGGCATACTTGTTGGGGTGTCTTTAATGAGCATTGTTGTCATGTTCCAACAAACTGTACCTTTGTAACAACCAAAAATTGTTCATCAATAATATACAGCTAAAAAGTTAGTAATAATTTTTTTTTATTATAAAGCAAGCTTATCTTAATTCCAAGTGATCTCAAGCTTTAATATGATTGGAAAAGAACTGTCCGGGTTTAAATTATCCATTCCAATTATTTGCATTAGCCTCGACATGAGTTCCATTTGTACCTTTCTTTATTTATTTCTTTGGGAGATCCAAGCTTTACAAAAATAATAAAAAAAAAAGTGCCATAAGAGGTTGATTACTGGTACTTAGAGGGAATTGTCCCTTTATTTCCTATTGCGTCAGGAATTAGAAGTCCTTTTTGTAAATATTAGATTGCCATTATTTGAAAGATACGAATGTGTGTGTGTGTGTGTGTATACCGCTTTGGGTTTCCTCTGATAATGACTAAAAGAAACTCTGGACTAATCCAAAATGAAAAAAACTTTTCTGCTTAAAATAGGCAACTTGGTTCAAGTCAATTGGTTTAAAACTTAAATAATGTAAAATTTTTTATCGTTAAAGGTAAAGTGGAAAAAAGCAACAACATAAAACCTTTATATTACAAAATTTTAAATCAATTGGTTGAAATAAAGTTTCCAAACACCAAAAAAAAAAAGTAAATAAATAAAAACTATACGGACTCAATAGATGGACTGAAAGAGTTGGATGTCAGTTTCATTCATTGCAGCTATAAATATCTAGAAATTAGCTTTCTATGTTATATCATATCAAGTAGATGACAATGCGGGAAAAATCCCTTCAAAAATGAAAATTGCAACAGAATACTAAAGTGAATTTATTATTAGAAATATATTAAAAGAAATAATGATGGCAAAGAACAAACTTTAGTTATTTTTCAAAATTTTTAAATTTTATGTGGAAAATAAGCTATTAATTTCTATACTTCGAAATTGATATTATTAATTTTTATTTCCCTTTCAAAATGTTTTATTTTGAGGGTTTTGACAAAATAAAATGAAAAACTTATAATAGATGACTAAATTATTGTTATAAAATTAAAATTTATCACAATATTTAAAATATTTTAAATATATTTTTAATATATAGTAATTATTTTTTTAATGATATGATTTCAGGATGTAAATACAATATTTACAAACTACGAATAAACTTTGTGTCAGTAAGGACACAATGTTTCGGCGGACCAATGGAGTCGAACACCTGTTTCTCAAATTCTCTAAAAGTTCTTATCAAAAAATATATATATATATATATATATTCCCAGTGTTTCGCTGGGATGAAATATGAAATAAATTCATTCAATTTCAAATGAAACTGAAATATTTCAGCTATTGTAAATTTGCACAACTTGTTCGACATTTTACTTGAACTTTCCCCTTCTTTTAGTATTGTCCCGGTGTTCTCTTTTTCCATTTTAATCACAAGAGAAGTGATAGAGTTTACAAAGATAACAGACATGCACATAACATGTAATTAAAACAAAAAAAAAAAAAAAAAGAGAATAGACTATTGCTTTTAATGGGAAATGAATAGACTACTCATTAACCTTGGTTTTGAATTGTTTGTGTTTGTCACATAGTAAATTAAGAATCATAGCAACTGTATGATGGACTAGATATTTTGAATTATTTAACATGGTGCCAATCTAATGGTCATGGAAAGAGTGACACATGTAAGATGACCCCAAAGAAGACGAAACCACAAGTGATGCTGGTTAGAGGTAAGAAACGATCACTTCATGACTCTCTCTCATTTGTTAGAGGTTTATTGAAAGCTTGGACTAGTTTCCTTTTTTTGTTTTACTTGAGTTCCCATATATTCTAAAATCGGCGTTAGGTGGGATGGGACGTGAGGACGTTATTGATCTATTTTTTTTAAAAAAAATTGAAAGATAGATAATAACTAGCATCATAAAAAGAATTCAAGTGAGAACAAAAGGGAAAAAAACTGGTTTCGAATTGTTCCTTTCTCTTTCTTGTATTTTTTATTGGATAAAAAAAAAGAAGCAAACTTGTCGAATTCATTGTAGAAAAAGAAAGGAAGTTGTTTTTATTGATTTTGGGCCTCTTTTTTCAACAAATCGGATCACAACTCAAATGGTGCCAACGCACAATATATTATTTTTCGATTTCCTCTCTCTTTTTGAGAAAAGCAATGGTCGACAATGCAGTGGTGTGGTCCTAATTTACCTGTCCATTCCTTTGTCAATTCAACTTGCCAAGTTCATCTCCTTTTTCTATTCAACTAACCAGCGGTTCACTAGTTTGAACCGGAATAATTCAAGTTCGAGTCAGTTTTACTATAGTATTTTCTCTTACAATATCTAATTGCCTTAATGTTTCTTAAAAAAGATAAACTTTGACAAGCTGATTAGCCAATTTTCTTAACATATTGCAATGTGATAATGAAGACTATTACTCATTTAAAATAAAAAATGGATACAATAATTATTTTTGTTTTTATGGGACACCATGTTCCATAAAAATGGAACTAAAAAGTTTTTTAGTTCCTGGACACCATGTTCAAAAATGAAGGGACAATTTGGTGTTTTGATGGCCCATTCCTTTCATAATCGCGCAGAGCAATAAGCATTACTCATTTGAGAGTTTCCCATGGCGATTTGATATCTTTCCAAGAAAATGACGTGAGAATCCATGGTGAAGAAATAAGGAGATATTTTTATGTCGAAATATAAGTTGAAAATATCGTAGGCTAATCCTGAGATCACCTGGTAAGAATGTCGAGAACAACCAAAACATAATGGTTTTACCTACTAAAATCTAAGAGGGGATGCCGTTCTAAAACTTTACATATAGTTCCCCCGAAAAAAAAAAAAAAATCTTTTCATATAGCAAGGATAAATAGGGCACGGCCAAATATGAGAAACCTATTTGTAGTAAACAAGCTCATGATGATGTCTTTATTTTAATTTTTTATTTATCATTGTTAGAGTATGGTAACTTGAATTCAATTTTGGCTCGATCCGAAAAGTTTATGGTCCAACCATTGTGGTAAAATAACAAATATGAGATTTTTCATAAGATCTGTGGTGGTGGTACATACCTTTGCATTTTGGACTGTTTACTTTATGTTTTAAGCCTATTAGATTATATCATATATTAGAGTTTTTTTTATGCCTATATATATATATATATATATGATGTATAGTGTTAAGGTTTGTGATTATCGACTTTGCTTTATAATCTTTTTTGAGTTTAATGATTTTTTTTTTCTTTACTCGTGGTTTTTTCTTATCTTTGGTTTTTACGTAAATATGTATATATTCTTATTCTTTGTTTCTATACAGTAACAGTTATTCATACCAATTGCACTAGACAACACAAATAACGTATTTGGATAAGAGAAATTAAGGAACATGGCCGTTGAAAGATGACGTGGTTGTTGCCTTCCAAATATGGCGACACCTTTCCAATTTTCCTGTCTTATTTACGTATATTTACATGAAAAGCAAAAGATGCTGCACGATTCTGAATCATTATTGAAGAAAACGTGACATTGACGTGCGCATTTCTTCTAAAGTTCTTCCTTTGGTCTCTGGTGCTAGCTTTGCGACGAAAAGAACAGTTGCGCCAGCAATGACTGAGTATGTGCAAAATGTTCCTGCAGTAACATAGCTTAATGTCGGTCCACTTTCTAACAGCTTAAGCATTAGACAGATTCAGTAAACTAAAAACACCGACAAAAGAAGGCAGGCAAATAAGGGTGTGTGTTTGTAGTTTTAAATTACCTGAGGAGCTCCACTGCATCATAAAATTAAAAGTGTATGTGACGATCCAGGAACATGACCAATTTGGCAAAGTCAAAGGGCTTCCGGCCGAGCCCTTAACGTTTATGGGGAATATCTGAAGTGGTTATAAACTCATTCTATCGGCTTATAAGCTTTTGTTAGTAAATTTCTAATTAGAGATCAACAAATTTCTAATTAGAGATCAACAACGAGGACAAAGATAAAGTACCTCCGACATTATAACCCATGGTAAAACTGCGACGCTGATCACGAATGCCACGCTATAGCCCTGAAATATTCAACACCATAAACC
>CAMOHE010053041.1:0-10121 GCA_946598075.1 Artocarpus hirsutus | reverse complement strand
ATCGTAGGCTAATCCTGAGATCACCTGGTAAGAATGTCGAGAACAACCAAAACATAATGGTTTTACCTACTAAAATCTAAGAGGGGATGCCGTTCTAAAACTTTACATATAGTTCCCCCGAAAAAAAAAAAAAAAAATTCTTTTCATATAGCAAGGATAAATAGGGCACGGCCAAATATGAGAAACCTATTTGTAGTAAACAAGATCATGATGATGTCTTTATTTTAATTTTTTATTTGTCATTGTTAGAGTATGGTAACTTGAATTCAATTTTGGCTCGACCCGAAAAGTTTACGGTCCAACCATTGTGGTAAAATAACAAATATGGGATTTTTCATAAGATCTGTGGTGGTACATACCTTTGCATTTTGGACTGTTTATTTTATGTTTTAGGCCTATTAGATTATATCACATATTAGAGTTTTATTTACGTGGTTGTTGCCTTCCAAATATGGCGACACCTTTCCAATTTTCCTGTCTTATTTACGTATATTTACATGAAAAGCAAAAGATTCTGCACGATTCTGAATCATTATTGAAGAAAACGTGACATTGACGTGCGCATTTCTTCTAAAGTTCTTCCTTTGGTCTCTGGTGCTAGCTTTGCGACGAAAAGAACAGTTGCGCCAGCAATGACTGAGTATGTGCAAAATGTTCCTGCAGTAACATAGCTTAATGTCGGTCCACTTTCTAACAGCTTAAGCATTAGACAGATTCAGTAAACTAAAAACACCGACAAAAGAAGGCAGGCAAATAAGGGTGTGTGTTTGTAGTTTTAAATTACCTGAGGAGCTCCACTGCATCATAAAATTAAAAGTGTATGTGACGATCCAGGAACATGACCAATTTGGCAAAGTCAAAGGGCTTCCGGCCGAGCCCTTAACGTTTATGGGGAATATCTGAAGTGGTTATAAACTCATTCTATCGGCTTATAAGCTTTTGTTAGTAAATTTCTAATTAGAGATCAACAAATTTCTAATTAGAGATCAACAACGAGGACAAAGATAAAGTACCTCCGACATTATAACCCATGGTAAAACTGCGACGCTGATCACGAATGCCACGCTATAGCCCTGAAATATTCAACACCATAAACCCTTCAAGTTTTTCTTTTCCTATTCAAGTTACTCCCTTCATTTAGACTGTAAACCATAAAAGTAGAGAATTGCTTACGAACGTATTGTATCACTACATACCAATAGTGCACTATAAACCAATATGGGAGTGATATGCTTCAAGTCTTGGATGTCCTGTTCATAACAAACTAAAATATTTGAGTATGATCAATAGTGTAAAAAAAGTACTATTCTACCAAAAATAGAGAGGTGCGTGGATTGTTAATTTGAGCATATTTTCTTGTGTTGGAAGTATCTAGATTATACCCGGAATAAGAATGACAAGCCCAGAAGAGCACAACTCACGCACATTCCCGCAGCAGAAATCTGCATACATTTGTAAATCCGACTATCATTTATATATATATATATATATATATGCTAAGGTATATTGATGCACTGCTCGTTACATGTACTCCGTTGTTTTTTTCCAACCCACAAAGCAACCTTCAGTGGAACTGTTTTATACGTTTCTACGTCAAAAACAATGGAATATAAGGAGATGTAAAAATATACGAGGTTTCTTCCCCCAAACTGCTTCTCATTAAAAACATAACCACATTTGGGCCCATACAGTCATCTTTGTGAGTAGGTTCAACCACATATGTCAAAGATTCCTCCAAATAAGGCCTGAAAAAAAAAATCCTCCTTGAATATTTTAAAATCTAAACATCAAATGCCCACTAATTTTAATCAACTATATAGCATTTTAAGTCAATTGTTTATCAATGTGACATGAAAAATCATCCTCTTAATCTTTATTTCAAACCTTAACATCCTAAAATTAGTTCAATTCTAGACATTTTTCCCTAAGTGTATTTTTTTTAATATACTTTTAGATGTCATAATAACCAAGGATGACCCTTTTATTGGTGAGAGGTGATTAACATTCTCGATCTACTTCTGATCAACACCATCTCAAGAACACAACACTAATAATAATAATATTATAATATATCAACCAAGTTTCTTTCATGAATGATGTATTATTGAAACGTTTCCAACAAGAATGCTTTCTTTGACCTTATCCTAATTCCAAATCATTACCGTATCTAACATCAAGATTTTAATTGTACAGAAAAATAAAAGTGGTCTTTCGCTATATCCAGGTTGCGGTATACTTTTTTAGTAGAGTCTGATAAATTAATAAATAAATACACTTACATAATTAAACTACTCATAACGATAACAATGATCATAATGATTATACAAAAAATGATGACCATAATAATAGCAATAATACGTACCAGGCTAGAGAAATAGGAAGCGAAATCAAATCCTATAAATTGTTGCCTTCCTGACTAATTTATTTCCATTCCAATTGAAAATTAGTAACAAAACTATTACAATATTTTAGCTAATGCTTACTTAATTTTTATAACCGAGTTATTCTAATACCTAAATTTCTTAATTTTAGAAATCAAATTCATCATTGATTTTTAATTCCACATAAAAAAATGAAGCAGACACATATTTTTTCATTTTTTTTCCTTGCCTTTTCTCCAATTATGATGAGCTTTTTTGACTGGTTTGGTTCATGGATTTGAGCAAAAAAATTAAATGGAAATTCAATTTTTTTTTATAGGAGAAAGAGAAAATATTATAACCAAAAAGTTTAAACGGAATTCAAATCTACAAAACAAAGTAGAATTTATTCTTTTCTTTGTTTCCAAAACCTCCGTTTGTCCAGAAACGACCTTCTTACCTGATTTCCCACACTTCCTCAAGGGAAACAAAAATAAATAAGTAAATAAATGAATCAAAGAAATAATTCAATTCATACCTAACACATTAATGCATAAAAAAAATGGACACATCATCATCGTTACCAACCGCGCAACATCAGAAGCAATCATGTTCAGCAATTTTCTTTGGGTCTCACTTCTCAGGGAGGCTTTATCTTGTTTATCAATATTTATATATCCCACTAGACAAATATATAATATGTACTTCTCCTTAGGTGGAGCCGTAAAGAATGAATGAACATGAATTGTATCATATAAACCCTATGCTTATTAGTCAAAGTTTCTTATCCAAATAAATTGAAAATATATATATATATATATATATATATATATATAAATATATCAAGGCACTTCAACGTTTAAATTTTTTTTAAGGTAGCTTTCTGAATAGAGTAGTACGTATTCTGTTTTCCACGTAAAATGTAACTGAAATCACATCAAAATAAAAAAAAAAATTAATACATATATATGAGTTCATAAAACATGACACCAATATGAAGGTTCAAATGTGACCTTATTGATAGGGTATTTATATATATGAGTTAATAAAACATGACACCAATGTAAAGGTTCAAAGTGTGACGATATTTTTCTCATTTTATCGAAGAATTCTTATTTTTTTTAGAAAAAGAAAAGCTTAAAAAGTTAATAAGTATTAGTGCATGTCTAAAAGAATTGTAGTCAGGGTTTAACACCGATCGAGTTTAGTAGACATACAATATAATTTTACTAGCTATGTTTGGATATAGCAAAAATTTTATTTTATAAATAACAAAAATATTATTGTAATAGAAATTATAGAAAATGTCATTTTTTTCAAAACTAATTATAATAAATGTTAAGTTTTTAAAATATTTGTAGTAAATACCAAATTTATGATATAAATAATTTATCTACCCTTGTTTATAGTATAAATAATTTTTATTTACAAAATAAATATAGTGTGAGCAATGAATTTACCTCATTGTTTATAATGTGAGTATTTTTTATTTACATAGTAAATAAATTGTTTACATTATAAATTTGACATTTACTATAAACATTTTCAAAACTTGATATTTACTTTAAAAAGTTTCAAAAATATGATATTTCGCTCATTTTTCTTTATTATAATATCAATTATTACCTAAGTTTGCTATTCCAAAATATTAAAAAAATACCATATTTCAATCCTACTCTTGTAAATATGCCATGAAGTGTAATTTTTACTTTTAAATTTGATCTGCCCAATCAAATATAAAAATAAAAACCCTTCACCGGATAAAATTTAGATTGGATTGAGTGGATTAACTATTAAAAATAAAAATAATAAAAGTAACATTGCAAGTCAAATAAGAAATTTTGGGAAATATTTTGTTTTAATAAGAATTATTAATATCAATAGCACCTGAACTTTAGGGTAACCCTCACTTAAACTTTAAAAATCACTACTTTACTACCTTAAATTTTCAAATTTTCTCACTTCCTTTCTGTCTAATTTTCAATTAAAAGTGACGAAAATAAACCCATGTGAGGTTGGTGAGGGTCATTGAAACTATTTATCGTTTGATATGTTCTTTTTGCCCTAAAATAGCAAAATCCTAAATTGACAATCCCCGAGTTATCTTTTCCCCAACTTTCTAAATGATAATATAAACTATAATTTTTACTTGATATTAATAAAATATCGGTTTTATCCATAGAGACCGCCCACTTATGATTCATGTGGGTCTATTTCTTTCATTTTTAGCAGAAAATTACATTGGACAAAATAAGGAGATTTAAAAGTTTGAAGTAGTAAAATGGTAATTTTTAAAGTTCAAGAGGCAAAATGAGGGAGATCTCAAAGTTCAGGGGTCATGGGTATTAATAACCTTTTAATAAACAAAATTTCCATACGCAAATATGCATCTACATTATAGGTTAATATTTCTATTAGACTGGGGGTGTTTGGCAAAGTGGTGGGAACTGCGGTTCCCACCACAAAATCAGTTATGAACAGTAAAAAGCTCTCACATGCTACAGTAAGAATAAAAAAAATTGCTACAGTGTAAAGTTCTCATATGCTACAGTAAAAGTGGTTCTCACCACTGATTCCCACCACCTTCCAAACACCCTATAAGCTTAGCGCTATATCATTTAATACATTTGTACACAAAATGCCCTTGATTTTCATCAACTCTGTTTGCAAAGAGGAAAATGTCCAGAAAAAATGGTGTCTAAAACTGTGGAAGGAGCAAAATTAGTAGATCACTGCACTCTATCTTCCATTTCATCCTTACTCTGTTTGAAGCAGAGGATGGGGTAGAGGAAAAGGTTTATTTGGATCAAAAGCAGGAGATCTCTAGTCATCAAATAAATTGGGTAAGAATTTTGTGCACAATGGTTCTGACTAAACGTGAAGTCTGTTAGGGAAGGCAAACCATGAATCAGTTGTGATTTAAATTTTGTGAGAGAAAATATTGTAGTAAATTTGGTCTGAAGAATAATTTCATAATTTAAACCGCTTTCCCAAATAGGCTATCCTTGTTCCTTTTGTAAAAGATAAATACCAGTCTTACGTTGTTTAAATATACAAATAAACACCAACTTAAAAAGACATTAAATCATGCTACTTAACAAGTTGATTTTTTCAGCTAAAATCCAAATTCTTAGAAAGTACAAATTCCAACATGGTGTAAAAGATAAAATACCCGAGTCACGCAACTTATAAGGGCATTAGATAATACAAGTCTAAAATTACAGGTTCTTCAATCTAAAGAATCTCTAGTATGATGCAAATGAAAACAAATTAGAAAAAGCCAATACAGTTCGCATTAACTGTGAGAGGACTTCCTTGACTTTCATAAAGTCTCATATTTTAAGAAAGAAACCCTTCTCTACAGATTTGAGACAAGTTGCAGGACACATAAATCTCGCCATACGTCTCTCTTGTAACTTGTAATTATCACTTGTTACATTTCTTGCAAAATCACATTCTATAGGAGTTATGATGCGTGGGACACAACTATCTTTTTTATTTGAACGCATTCCTATCCCGGCATCGTCACAAGGTGTGGGTTCCCATGTGGTATTGGAGCATGTATAACGCATAACTTGCAGTTTTCTTATCGGTGACTATGAGTAATTGATACTTGTAATTCTTCCAGAGTTCGCCTCTTGGTCTCGGGTACCATTGTCCAAATGAACAAAAAATTAGCACCACAAATTCCGGCAAATAAGAAGAATGTGCCTAAAAAAACAAAGAAACATGTTCCAAAGACCATTATATTTTGAGTACAAGTCTAGGCAATATAATATGTAATGTCGGAGGAAAAAAATCACCTGCTGAACTCCAAATGAACATGAAGTTGAAACTGAAGGAAATAAGCCAAGAAGAACTCCAAGAAACCACAGTTATAAGACTTCCAGCTGACCCCTTTATATTTAAAGGAAATTTTGAATAAACCCATTAATTATCAGAGGATTAATTAAACTTTTCTTCCCAAAATAAGATTAGAATGGATCAAAATTGATAATATCCTAATAACACAGACGCCACAAAAATGTTAACCCACCTCTGATGCTATAATCCATGGCTTTCCTGCCATGCCTAGGCCAAAAGAGCCGAAGAATACCTAATTGCAAATACATATATTATAATTATACCAATAAATTTTATCTCAAAGTCCTAGAGCATGCCAAAACAAAGGTAAAATGTTACAACTAGAGCTGGCCTTATGATTGGGGACAAGACAATGTTGCATCAAAACTAAATTAACACTATGTTAGGATGATCAAGAAAGAAAGAAAGAAAGTGCCTTTTATGGTCAAAATGCAAGCATTACCAATACACCAACAAGCGCCAAGACAGGAATTATATGCTCCTTCCCAAACTGAATATCCTGATCAAGACACATATAAGTCCATGTTATAAGGATTTTCTGCACTTGGTATAAAAATGCAAAGATGATCCAAGGACTAAGGGTATTTAAAAACTTTCTTCAACAAAAAGAAAAACGCTTGGAGGGCACTTGCAACATCCAACATCACAACTAAAAAATGCGTGTGAGCCACCTTCTATAAGTATTGAACACCAGTGGTGCTTGATAGCATTGTTCAAAAACAAACCTGTAAGAAGAACGACAATCCAGTAAGGACACAGCCAAAACACAACCCCGCAGCCGATATCTGTAGAAAAGAATTCATGGATTTCAGCATTCAAAAGCTTATTTAACTGCAATGAAGTTTTTGAGACGTGTCTTTTTTTCCTAACCAAAAGAAGCGGTCGTCTTCCAAACTTGTCTGTGAAGCATATTCCAAGCATTGAAGTCAGAATCTGTCAAACAATATTTACTTCAACTCAGAAAAGGGGAACAGCAATACTGCAAATTAGGACACATAAAAAACTTATGGAAACCAACCTAAGGTATCGCAACTGTTATACTCCCTATCTTACTAGAAAAACCTGCCATATACAACAAAAGATATGGTGTCATTTTTGAGATTCTCCCTTTTCCTCCAAAAAAAAAAAAAAGAGATAGTGCAACAACCAAGGAAAATGCTCAACAACGTACTTGCTGATTGAAAAATTGTAGCTGCGTAATACGACATCCCGCTAAGCCCTCCAAATTGTTGGAACACCATAAGGCCTGCTCCAACCTAGTGCAGTTTCAATTAAGCCAACATATTAAAGATGAATAGGTGTAACCAAGGTCACAATTGAGTGTATATTATTTGGCTCACAATCAGACAAT
Source organism: Artocarpus hirsutus (assembly GCA_946598075.1). Taxonomy (NCBI): domain Eukaryota; kingdom Viridiplantae; phylum Streptophyta; class Magnoliopsida; order Rosales; family Moraceae; genus Artocarpus; species Artocarpus hirsutus. Next base: position 2,546 of record CAMOHE010053041.1, on the reverse strand, counting down.
AAGCATATTTGCTCTGGAATAGACTTATAATTCCATCTTCAGAGATCCTTCTACAGTTTTCTATGTAGTCCTGTGAAAACAATAAAATCCCATGTCATTTCTTGTCAGAAGGAGAATAAGTATATAAAAAAAAAAGAAATAGCATTCCATGAGGTTGTAAGAGTACAAACATTACTTTGATATCAGATGTCTCTTCCGAAATGTCAGCATTCTGTCCTCTAAGGTGATATAAAGCAGTTTCAGCATCTTTCAATCTGTCCATTTTCATCTGCGAAAAGACTCCGCTTGTCAACATTAAGCATCTGAATTGCAGATTACTCTTGGGACTTCACAAAGTGTTTTATCTCATTGGCCTTCCATTGGACATCAGTACTAGAAATTTCATTACAGAAGTTTGAATTGCCCTCACCAGCCATCTAGGAGACTCGGGAATGAAAAACAGGCCTAGCAATTGTAACAAACACGGAACAAGTCCTGGAAGTAAATTCGTATAGCAAGAGTAGACATAATGAGTTCTAGAACTACTTCTTACTCTAGGAAATTCAAAGAAACATTGACCTAATAGTGCAAAGGCGCGCCAGTTGATAAGAGAACCAATAACGAAAGAAAGTGCCTTGCCACAGCTTATCATCAACTGTTAATTGGACATACACAGGCACCGGAAACAAAGAATAAAGTTTAACATGGAAACAACACAATGTCAGGGGAGAAGAAAAGCTTGGTCTTCAAATATAATTGGAATTTCAATATGTACTATACATGCTTCACTGAACAAAACGTTCCTCTGACATCTTTGGTTGTGTACCTGATAGCAGTAACAGGTTGTGAAGTATTCATACATATATGACATGGATCAGTAGAGATTAGGTGATAAGACTTAAGGGTAGTTACTAGTTACCACATAAGAAATAAGCCCGACTCCGCATCCCACTAAAAATCTTCCAAAATCAAGACACAGAGCACCCTATCAAGAAGAAATAGAAAACAAAAGTTACAAAACTGGTTCGAGTGGTGGATTATCAAAATAGCTTCAATAAGATGGTTGGCTTGTTTCATTTCATGCTGAGTTTAATCTTACAGATCTTCAAAAGAGATGGTTTTAATGAGTCATATAGTTTGTTTGAGTCCTAGATATTCCTCGTAGAGGCCATTTTTATGTTTTTTGATGCAAACATAAAAAGAAAGCATAATCCCCAACCCCTAACACCACACCCACCCCCCGGCGCCCCCCCAACCCCCAAAAAAAAAAAACCAAACAAAAAGAAAAAAAAAAAAAGAATTTTCCTGCACTCTTGGCACACCTTAGTTTGCCTAAGTTTTCATACCCTGCTCCTGCTAACCGATAAAGTACGGTCTCATTTGAGATCTAAAACCTATCGCGAAGGTTAAGGAGTCCAAAGCATGGCGGAGTAACCATGGACTCTATTTATTATTATGGTAAATTAGTATATCAAGATATCAATCTGAGATCTTATTTCAGTTTAATACATCCACCTAGGAGAGTCACCTTTGGTTTTCGTCTCGTAGGCGTATTATTCTACATTTTCCTAAAATAATATCCATTCATTTCTTTTTACTCCATCAAGGGCTGCCTCGCCCTTTGTCTCATCTCCAGCTATAGTATGGATTACCGAATTTTATGTATTAAGCATGGGTTTTCGGGAATACATACTATATGGTCGTATGGAGCCGACATTGGTCGAGTGTAGCTTAGATCACGGAAATAAGGAGCGTTCTCCACTACTCAGGCTTATGCCCTCATTATTTCCGAGAATCAATCAGAGCCTTCTTGTTTACAAGCAGGTGCCCTCATCATATATTGTCAAAACGTGATAAAACCAACAGCAGTGTCGGGACCAACTTATAGTTTCTCTGATCATAATATGATATTTCGAAGGGCAAGTGAGTGCTTCCAGAGGTGGAATATGAATGATATGAATCAACAAGTAGCTTGGGCTAGGGGGTCCCCTAGGGACGCTTCCCCCAAGAATTGAATTAAAAGAAGAAGGAGCAAGAGAGTAGTTCATGGGGTGGACCATAAACAATAAATGCTAAGAGGAGTAAGCGAAGCAATCCATGGGTGTGAAGCGTGAGCGATAAGTAGTTTAGAGTTGGGTGGAAATTGAGTTGTCCCCCTTCGTCTCTATCCTATGTAATAAGGTCAGCCCTTATCCCATTCCTTTTGTCAGAAATGGCAGGTAGTTGAGTAGGAAGAAGGTCGTAGCCTTACCCTGTTCCTTTCACAAGAATGGAGGGAGGAACAAGTCAGTCTGCACTCAACTCCAAACTACTTATTGCTCGTGCTCCACACTCGTGGATCGCTTCGCTCAATTCCCTTAGAGCCTTCAATTGCGAGAAAGTTTTCAAACTCTCCCTTTATCTCACCTTGGGTTATAGTACGGATTATCGAATTTCATGTATTAAGCATGGATTTTCAAGAATACATATTATGTAGACATATAGAGCCAATGTCAATCGAGTATAGCTTAGATCATGAAAATAGGGAGTGTTCTCCACTCCGCAGGCTTATGCCGTCATTATTTTTG
>CAMOHE010053040.1:38040-50339 GCA_946598075.1 Artocarpus hirsutus | reverse complement strand
ATTACTGACATTATCTAGATTTTCTGAATCAGATTTGAATTACAAACATTATCTAGATTATCTGAGTCATATTCGAATTACAGTTTACCCTATTTACAATCTGACTCTATCTCGAATTCAACAGATATATATTTCTGCTTTAGGGGTTTTAGCCAAATTAAGAAAAAGAAGGTGTTCTATCATTCTAAAAGGGCAAAAAACATTAAAACCCTAAAAATTAGAGAGAGTCTTTTAACGCACAAGAGAGGGTGCTAGCACACCAATTCGTTTTTGATAGAGTCTGTTCGTGTGGATACCTACAGAGGACGTTGCTCTAAGTAACAATGTCTAAATCTGATTTGATTACTAAAAGCTCGAGTTAGGGTGTCACCAGAGTGAACCCGCTCTCTCTCTTCCAGAATCTCGCCTTTTTGTCATCCTGGTAAGATTCTATGACTTTCTTATTAATCTAATCGAATTGCATAGGTCCTGTGAGGGTTTTGTGGGAATTAATTTTTATTTTCCGCTGCGTATTTGAATCACAAAATCCAACAAAACCCAACGCCCAAGTCCTTTATGTCAAACTGCTTTGTCAACCATAATTTGACCGATGACAATGCCCCAACGTCATTGCCAATTAGTAGAATGTCATTTGCATAGAGTAGTAGAAAAACCACCTTCCCATCATTAATGTATTTGTAAACACATGGTTCGTCCACATTTTGTGCTAACCGATAAGTCTTGATCACTTGATCAAACCTTATGTTCCAAGAATGAGAAGCCTACTTAAGTCCATAAATTGACTTTAGCAACTGACAAACCTTACCCTCCTGACCCTTAGCCTTGAACCCATCTGGCTGCTTCATATAGATGGACTCATTAAGATAGCCATTGAGAAATGCCTTCTTGATATCCATCTACCAAATCTCGTAGTCGAGAGTGGCAGCTATGGACAAGAGAATATGGATAGATTTAAGCATAGGTACAGGCAAAAAGGTTCCATCATAATCGATTCCTTCCTTTTGCATATATCCCTTAGCTATAAGCTGAGCCTTACAGGTTTCGACCTTTCCATCCACTCCTCTCTTCCTCTTGTAGATCCACTTACATGCTATGGGTTTTACCCCTTTTGCTTCAGGTCTAATTAGTCTCCATAGACTTCATCTCTGTGTTCATGGCCTCTGCCCAAAGTTTCAAATCAACATCCTCTATAGCCTCTTCGTAAGTGTAAGGATCCTTGTCATGTTCATCTAGTTCAGCCAAGAAGGTCTCACCATTGAACATATACCTCTTGAGTTGATGCCTAATCCTCCCATTACGCCATAGCCCTTTAGGTTGTTGTTCAGGTTTGGTTGGTTTTTCTACATCGATTGGAGTGGTTTCATTCGAAACCCCCAAAGTGATAGAGTCACTTGCCAACTCCTTAAGCACTACTTTCCTTCAAGGCTTAAAGTCATCCTTTGTGATTTGTGAACAAGAGCTCTCAAGGAGTTTCAGATTCTCACCAATAGAGTATCAATCATAATCTCTCAATTGATCTAAATAACTTATGAGACTCACTCCCTATTTATAGAGGTTGGGTCTAGGGTCATTCCTTATCAGATTAGGTCTTAAAAATTCAAATTAGAATCAAATTCGGATCAATATCGGATGAAATCCGCATAACAATGTTTGATTTTTATTTCATGCATAGGCAGGCCAATCTGTCTAATAGGCAGGCTGAACTTGCCCCATCGGTAGGCCAAACTTTAGGATCGGCATGCCAAACTGTCAAACAAATCTCAGCGAATCTTTTATTTTCCACTCGAGATTCTATAGGATAAAGCCTTAGATTTAATTCAAATAACCCAATAGAGAAGTTATCTAATTAAACAACTTTATCTAGATAATCTCTGGGAAAATAAATAGATTCCTAATAATTCTACAAGTTTATCTTGATTTAATTATCCGAAATTAAATCAACTGATAAACAGACAAGAATTATCTGATCCTAATAATTTATCAAGTTTATCTTGTATTAATTTTGTCTCAATATTAATTCAACCGATAAACAGACATAAATTATTTGATTTTTCTGAATTCAACCAATCTAATAAATCTGACATAAGTCACCAATTATTGAAAAAGCATGTCGTATCGTTACAAGATTTTGTGAGCTAGCAAAGGGGACCAAATGGACCTATATAGTTCAAGCTCCCGATAATTATGAAACACAATATCCCACATATACATTTCATAATTATCAACTCCAATGCTACTCCACTAAAAGCTTGGAGCTACACTCTTGAACTATATAGAATTAAAAAGCTTGAATAGCTAAGTCTCCATGACATATCATAGTATATCGTATCCCCATAGGATAATCCATAATCGGCTTAAGGACAAGTTTTGTCTTACCTTTCTGATTATTTTTATCTTATGTTCCATTATCTCACCATCGAAAAACTTACCATCTAAAGACGGTATACCATTATGTTACACCTATGTATCCAACTGGTTGAGTGCTCCAGTTTTCCAATTACAGAATAACACATATAAGAGGATATCATTACTCCTAAAGAGGAGCTATGGATTCTATATCTATGAATAACAGGTCTATGCTATCAAGAGTCATGCCTCCAACGTACCGCCATGCATACCATTATTAATATATGGGTGTCACCCTTTGGTACATCAAAAGACACAAGTCAAGACAACGGGCCCACTATTCATCTTAAGATTAAGATACAATACAAATAATTGTCTAAAGTGAATCAATTTACCAAGATAGAATTATTAATCCAAATCAATTCTCTTTAGGTCCCGATCCAACACATCGTCACCTATGACAACGTGCCAATGTTTCTATTTACAGAGTCCTCCTCCGATGGTCAAGACAAACCATCTCTCAATACGGATATAGATAACATAACAATCTTTACATGAATAAAGCACCCAACTTTATTCCCTCAATTGTGGATCTTATGATTTAGACATCACCTTAAGAATCGTGTCTTCCGCATAATCTATCCATTATATGCCCAATTCTTAAAGGTTTAGATCTACAGTCTCAGACTATTGTTTACTTATCATACATTCAATAAATATGAACGTAAAGAGGACAAGATTTGGTAAATTAATAATAAATGAATTATTTATTGATAAAAATGTCTCCAAAAATATATTACATTTTTACTTCTTAGGGCATACATGTCTAACACTTAATGCACTTCTTTTGCTCAAAAGCCACAACGAATGGAGCGAACTTGGCCAACTTATTAAACTTTTCCTCATATTCATAAACTATCATATCATCCTACTCCAATCAATAACACTACGTAACCTTCTGATCCCTGTATCCCAACGGAAAGTAATGCTCATAAAATAGCTCCTCAAATCTATTCCAACTGATGTTCCCAACATTTTCCAAACACTTTGTTTGTTTCCACCATGTATTAGTACTGCCTTCTAATTTATAGGCTGCAAAATCAATGCAATACTCCCTCTGTATCGAGAGTGTCCAAATGCTTCACTATCAAATCTAACCAGTATTCAGCGATCTGCGGGTCCCCATTCCCATCAAAAGTTAGAATAGATGCACGATGGAACTGTTTAAAATGCCCATGGTGGCGACTCGCCTTACAATCCTCGAGCCTATCCCTTGTTGTCATCTGCCAAAAGGCAATGAACATGGCCCCCATCCGGCCTTCCTCATCTACAAGATTCCCATCTACAACAGCTGAATGATATCTTGGTGCCATTCTCTAAATTTTGAAAACAAAATTGGACTATCAGTGGTTTTCCATCATTGTAACTATGTCTGCCCAATTTCCAAGGTTCATAAACCTAGGGCTGTGATACTAATCTGTCACGCCCCAAAGTCCAGGAGGTGGCATGGTAGATTAATTACGTTAAATAAATTAATTTTTTATTAAAACTGCCATTTTAAATGATATTAAGTTAATTATAAAAATGTGGGATATTTAAAACCTTTTAAGATACTTGTTAAAATATGAAAGCAGATAAAGCAAATTAAAATATTAAATAAACAAATACCCTTGGACCCCACCGAACCTACAGTAATGCGCACACATGGTATTGATAATATTAAATACACAACCATAGTCCAAATAAAAGGGGAATAAATTAACAAATTAGATGCCTTGTTTGTAAATAAATACCCTAGACAGTGATGTCTTAATCCTGCGGTTTCTTCCCAATTCTTCAATCTTCCCAAAGTGGATTCCACCTAGAAGGAAGAAAAGGTTTTAAAATAAGAAAAATATGAATGAAACGCTTAGTAGGACTAAGCTTTTGAAAACATTTAATTTAAACATATAATTCATTTTTAAACAAAGGCTATTAAACAAGGTAAATGAATAAAGAAATAACTAACTAAAGCTCATTACGTTTATTCATACTATTTAATCATTTATTCATCCATAGGCAATCTCATTATCATGTTTTCGGCAAAGACATATGAATCACCACTAGAATGGCCAAACTGAGTTTCAGGATCTACCCCTAAGGTCGCACTCTCTACAACCCAATCTCTATATATGGCATCATGCTCTATTTTATCAGTACAGACAATACTAACTGACACGTCTGATGTCATATCATTATAATGTCTTATTTACTAGATATTCTTATTACGTTCATTATAATCATTTATTATTTAGCCAATAATGAAAATAAGCAATAACCATCATTTCTTGAAAACACTTGAAAGGAAAGACTTTGTTGGCAAAATCCTTTAAAACATGGCTACCAAAGGAAAAGGGGTAGAAGTCCTACCTCAATATCCCGTACCAACGTTAAACACCATAGTTTCAATTCGTTATGCGTTAGCGCCACGGAACCACAAACAACCTTAAATAGAAACTAAAGTTATCAATATCTATATTAAGGTATTCTACATCCCTAAGCTATCTCATGGTGTCTTAGTATGCCTTTAGAGTCCATAAAATCATTTCATGAGGTTAAAATCTTGATCTAGGTTTTAAATGGCGAAAAACAGCCAAAAAGAGTCATTTTTCATGAGGTCCAATCGGCTTGCTAGAACCCTTGGTCTGGCCTGCTGGCCAGCCAAGACTTGCCTGCCAAACTGGCCTAAGTTCAGCCTATTGACCAGATAAATTTGGCTTGTCGAACCTATGAATCCGGCCTGCCAAACATTGAGTTCGACCTACCAAATGGAAAAACATGTGAGGTATGAGACTTTGATTTTTAGCCTTCCCAATTCTAAACCTATTTTTCAAGTCCCAAAGCATTTATAACATTCATAAATGATAGAAAAACATGCTAGAACACATTTAGGCAAGATTTACATAGAAATTTTTAATGAAATTTGAAAATAAGGAAAAAGAGAAAAACTTGATTAAATCCAAATTTTGTGAAATCAAGCCTAGATTCTAGATGATTTAGGTTCTACTAACTTAGATTAAGGGTTTCCTAAGCTTAAAAAACTCAGATTACAACATTTCAAAGAAATTAAAAGATTTGGGATAAAAGTTTGGAATTTGAAAATTAAAGAAACTAACCTCAAATTAAAGCTTTAAAACAATTTTATGGCAGCCTAATCATGCTCCTAAGACCCCAATCTAGTTAAGATTTGAAGTTTGAATTGAAAATTTTGAAATCAAAATAAAGAGAGAGAGAAGAGAGAGGGGCTGCATGAGAGAGAGGGAAAAGAGAGAGAAAGAAGAGTCTGAGAGAGTGAGGGAGAGTGAAAGTGAGAGAGAGGAAATAAATAGAGATAGGAAGAGTAGTTTTGCAAAGCAAAACCATGTCCCCAACATATATTTTTGCAATTTGGGACATGTTAGGTATTTGTCAAGTTGTTTTGTTCCAAAATTCAAAATAACGTATAGAAATAATTAAACATTGAATAAATTTAAAATACCATAAAATACTTAAATTAAGTTCAAATCTACATCAAGGCATACTAATCTGCTATTTAAACATAAATTATACTTAATTAAATTTTGAGGTGTTACAGTCCATATATATGGTGCTGCTAGAGGGGTTCAAGGCTAAGGGTCAAGAGAGCAAGGTCTATAAGCTACTAAAGTCAATTTACGGATTTAAACAGGCTTCTCGATCTTAGAACATAAAATTTGATCAGGTGATCAAGACTTAGGAGTTTGAACAAAATGTGGATGAACCATATGTTTACAAACACATTAAGGATAGAAAGGTGGTTTTTCTACTGCTCTATGTAGATGACATTTTGCTAATTGGCAATGACTTGCAGCATTGTCATTGGTCAAATTATGGCTGACCAAGTAATTTGACATGAAAGACTTAGGTGAAGCTATTTATATTCTCGATATCTAGATTTTTTGATATAGGAAGAAGAAAATGTAGCTTTTTCCCAAGCTGCATACATAGATAACATTTTTGAGAAGTATAAAATATAGAATTCCAAAAAACGTGGATAACCATCTAGGTCTAGAATTACTATTTCTAAGAAAGACTCACCAAAGTCTGATGAAGAAAAAGAATACATGATAAACATGCCTTATACTTCAACAATGGATAGTCTTTGTATGTTATGCTTTGCACACGACTAGACATTTGTTATATGGTTAGGATAGTAAGTTGAATTTAGTCAGACCCAAGACCAAACCACTGGATTTTGGTCAAGCATATTTTTAAGTGCTTAAGAAGAACTCGAGGGTATATGCTTATGTATTCGGGTAAAGATCTAACACCTCTAAGATACATTGATTCAGATTTCCAATCTTGTTTGGATTTCAGAAGATAGACTTCTAGTTATGTGTTTACTCTGGATGGCGATGCCATTGTTTGTAGAAGTGTCATGTAAAATTGCACTTCGGATTGGCAACTATTGATGCTTTGAAAAAAGTAATATACCTCTGCAAGTTCCTTAGGGATCTTGAGGTAATCCTAGTATGGATAAGGTGGTATCACTACATTGTGATACCACTGTAGCAATGGCTAAATATAAGGAACCAAGGTTTCACAAGAAGAGTATGCATATTCATCAAAAGTATCATGTGATAAAATACTTCGTTGAGGGCTGGCATTTTGCAGTATGCAAAATCAGGCTTGAGGACAATTTAGATAATCTTTTCATAGACACTAACTACAAGAGTTTTTGATAAGCATGTGGAGGCTATGGGGATGCGAGATATATCACATTTACTCACTTAGTGCAAGTGGGAGATTGTTAGATATAATATCCTAAGGAGTAAAATGTTATAATATGTTTTTGGAACATTTACCAATAAAGAGTTTATTTATTATTCATATGCTAAATATTGCCCTCTTTATGTTCATTTTTGTTGAATATATGATAAGTAAACAAAAGTCTGAGACTGTAAGTCTAAACCTTTAAGAATTGTGCATATGATGGATGGATTAAGTAGAAGACATAAGTCTTAAAGGTGATGGTCTAAATCATAAGATCCGTAATCGAGGGAATAAAATTGGGCACTTTATTCATGCTAAGATTGTTATGTTGTCTACATTCCTAAAGGCAAATGGCTTATCTTAGTCATCGAAATAGGACTCCACAAGTAGAAACATTGGTGCATTATCATAGGTGACGATGTATTAAATCAGGACATAATGGTTTAATTGATTTGGTTAATAATTTTATTTGTGCAAATCAATTCACTTTATACAATCATATATGTTGTGTCTTAATCTTCAAATGACTAATGTGCCCATATTCTTGATTTATGTCTTTTGATATACCAAAGGGTGACATTCTGACTTTATGATGGTATGCATACCAATACATTAGAGACATGACTCTTGATTTACGTAGACTTATTCTTCATAGATATGGTATCCATAGCTCCTATTGTGGAGTTAATGATATTCTCTTATATGCATTATCCTCTAATTGAAAGACTAGGGTGCTTAACCATTTGGATGCATAGGTATAACCAAATGGTATATTGTCTATAGATAGTAAGTATTTTAATGGTGTGATAATGAAACATTAGATAAAAATAATCGAGAAGGCAAAACAAAATTTATCCTTAAGCTGATTATGAATATCCTATGGGGATGTAACATATTATGACATGCCATGGACGGTTAACTTATTGAAGCTTCGTAATTTTATATAGTTTGAGAGTGCAGCTGTAAGCTCTTAATGGAATAGTGTTATAGTTGATAATTATAAAATATGTATTTGGGATATTGTATTTTATAATTATAGGAGCTTGAACTATATATATCCATCGGGTCTCTTTGCTAGCTCATTATAAATCTTGTAACAATATGGAATATTTTTCTTACATATTGGTGACTTATGTTAAATTAGATTGGCTGAAATTTGATAAGATTGGACTTAATAATTCATTTTAGTTTATCAGTTGAATTAATTTTATAAATTTATTCAAGATAGACATGTTGAATTAATTGAACAATATTTTATTTTCTATAAGATTATCTAGATATGACCATTTGGAATAAAAACTTAGGCTCTATTTAAGAATCTCAGGAGGAAAATCAGATATTCTTGCTGATTAAGATTATTGTAACTTTGGCAGGCTGATGGGAAACTTCAGCTTGCCAATGTAGTGAGTTCGACAAGCCGATCTCTCAAATCGGCCTACTGAATGTGCAATAATCTATATATGCATTTTTCATCAGAAGTTAATCAAGACTCAAATTTTGAGGCCTAATCTGATAAGGTTTAACCCCAAATTTGACCATTATAAATAGGGGATGAGTTTTCTTAGTTATTTAGATCAGTTGAGAAGCATAGAGTGAATGCTCTAGTTTGAAAAACCCTAAAACTCCCTGAGAGCTATTGTTCAACATCAAGAACCTTAGTTCTAGGTCTTCTCAAGTGGTTAGAAGGAGACTCACTAGAGGAAGAGCTATACGACATGTGACCACCCGTACTTCAATTGTAGATTAAGAATAACGAAAAAGCTAGTTGGTTGAAGCTCTTTTGAAATGTTCTTCTCTATTTGGATTCGAGCCCACTTTAGTATACAAAAGAGGTTAGTAAGATCTGTCATTAATTTATGTATTTTGCATGTCAAACTTGTGTCTTCAAAAATACTTTGATTTAAAATTTTTAAAATTTCGCTGTGTACTCGTAACTTTTTAAACATCTTTTCTTAAATTTATTCTTACTTACTAGTAAGAAAAATACTGACAAATTTTGTTTTTCCTTAAAAACATACTTGAAAATATTCTTAAAATTGTTGCTACTTTCATTGCAACGATGGTTAAAATATAGCATAAAACTTGACTTAATTATCATTCAAACCATTTTGTAAAATATATCTTTTAAAATTGTTTTTCTTTAGACATTGCTTATAAGACATTTATTTAAACTTTTGCTTTCTTAAAACTTTTAGAACAACTTTCTAAATAGTGAAACTTTTTCTTAATATAGCAGAAAACTACTATGGTAGTATCTATATCCAACCATCATATCTATCACCACCACACCGAGTTCTTCAGCCTATTATACTAGTATCCTGTAAGACTATCTACAAATGAAGGAACTTATGACATTTTTTAATCTTAACTTGGGATTTAGCTTACCATTCTTGTAATCTTTTGTGAACATGTTGTATGACTTAACTTAATGTCCAAAAACAATAAAAACATAACAGTTGCAAGAAAAATTCAAATCATGACTTGAACCTTAAAACATTATGTATAATAAATGCAAAGCATTTCAAACATTTATAAAGCATTAGAAATTCATTTTTTTCATGCTATAGGCAAGGTTTGAGACTTACCTAAACATCGCTCGAGCATACTTTATCCATTTTCTTCTATTAGTCAACTATATGTCCTATTCAAACAATACTTAACTATTAGCTAAGTTTTTTTTATTACCAACCTACTTGATCGATAAAGCAACTTAAACTTTAAGCTTTCATTGTTTTTACTTAACCTTGTTACCTAGTGGTTTATTTCTTCATCTCGTTCCATGGTCAAATTTCCCATCTTACTTGATGGTTTTCATTATTTAACGTGATATGGAACATTTTTTATCTAAGGGCATTTCGCGAATTCAGAGGGAGAATCCGTTTTAGTAGTTTTGTAAAAAATGACAATTCTACCCTTGATGGGTTTTTTGTAAATCACTTAGCTTTTCTTATTCTACTTTACCCTCCCAACACCAACGGGATATGAAAAAATTCCCATTGAAGGGCGTTTTCTCAAATCAAACGTATTGGAGTTCGTTTTGGCTGTTTTAATGAAAAATGACCATTTTACCCTCGAGGGTTTTAGAAAACTTTCAAACCCTAATTTAAACCAAAACTTACATTTCCTTGCTTCTTGCAACACTGTGAAAAATAAAACTTCAATTTTCTTTTTGTCAAATCTATTTTATAAAAACTTTATGGTTTTTACTTGTAATACATAAATCTTAATAATTATGCCCCTAATGGGTCTTCCTCAGAAAATTCTTAATTTCTTTTAGGCTTCAAATCAAGCTTTGTAGAAAGCCAGCTTTGCATATTGAAAAAAACTGTTCCACATGATTTTATGATTTTGGTTTGAAATACAAAATTTTAACCTTTTTATCCTTAGGACCAAAAACTATTGCTTTATGGCAAAGCAACAATTTTTTTGCAAGGATTAAAACTTATAAAGGCTCTATGGTCAAAATCCTTTTATTTCAAAATATTTTCCTAGTTTTGAAATTTTACGACTAAAATCTTGTGAAACTCATAACTTAAAATTGGTATAGAATTTTCACAAGTTGTTCATCAATTGTTACAATTTTGATGAGATCTATGAATTTCATGTTTTAACTTTTGTCAAAATCATTCATTTTAATAGTGTTTTTAAATAAACAAAATCGAAATCAACATTTTTTAGCTTGCTCCGGTTGGAATTTGAGCAAAAATTCTTCATCTCTTGACTTAGCTTCAAAACATGATTTGGAGGGTTAGGATCATCAAAATCATGAGAGAAAATGGGATGAGGGCTACCGATTTTAGGTGAAGAAAATGGGAGAAATTATATGAATAGACTAAACTTTTATTTCAAATAAGTCCTTGTCTATTTGACGACATCACCCTAGGGGCTTATTTGCGAAGAAAACTTTGCTCCCATCTACATGCCATAACCGGTTCCATGTAGGGGAGAGGTGGATCTTTTTTCATCTTTTACTAGAGATAAGATGGTACCATCCACTTAGGACTTTAATTGCAAAAATATTAAATCTCAGGACCAACTTGAAATTTTCCAAAAATTGCTCCCACCACAAGTTCAAAACCAGCTTTCTATGGGGAGATGTGGAATTTTTTCCACCACTTTAGTGCCTTTGTGTGTCCCATATCAATTTTTATACAGTTCATATTTACACTATATTGTGTTTTTTTATACTGTCGGTATTCTTTCCATAGTTCCAGTATTCTTTTCTATATACGTTATGAGGTCCCTTAACCATTCATACCGATCCACATTCCTGAAACAATATAATTTCAATACTACTTAACTTCATATAATCTAATTTCCTTACTGCTTAACTTTGTACAATACAATCCTTATAAATTTCCATTCTATTTAATTTCTTTACTATATAATTTTCATGTTTCCATATAGTATTTCCTTATATAGTATTTCCATTTTAAAATCTGTTGCAATTCTACAACAATTAAGCTTTCTAGCTTTTTTTTCTTGATCATCAACTAACTTTTATCTTTTTATCTTTCTCACTTTGCTTGGTCTAGGCATGATTTGTAATCTTAAAAATTCCATTTTTATTCTTATTAATTTTTTTAAAAAAAATTGGATTTAAACAATCATCCTTATGACACTAAAACTACTCCCAAAATACTCAACAAATTTTCGAGCGTAATATTTAGCTCACAAAATTTGTACATAAATTACTTAACATGATCCTTAATTATAGCGTATGTAATGCACTAGAAATTCACAGATGTCTTAGATGTAGTGGTGGCATTGGTGACTTATGGACCTATAATTCAAGATCCAATAAATTCGACAATTAACTAAACCCTTTAATTATTGTGCCAACTTGTTAGTTTTAGTGTTACTGTACTAAAAATCTAAAACCGTACTCTTAAAATCATAGTGATAATTATTAAAATAAAATTAACAAGTATTTTATTGATTTAATCATTACATGCAAGTCAATCCTTTATAAATAGCTCATAACAAGAGTTAGGTTCAAATTTCATTCATCTCTCTTATTATATCTTTATCCTTAAGTACCAATCATCTCTAATAAACAATTAATTCATAATCTTATTATCAATGGGCGCTATATTGTTTAAGTCTTGAATCATCATTCGAGAGAACTATTTTTCTAACCTCCAATGGGAAGGAATGGGTCCATATTTGTATAATATTATTTT
>CAMOHE010053040.1:757-34143 GCA_946598075.1 Artocarpus hirsutus | reverse complement strand
GACACATAAGCAACCAAAAATAAATAAATGTCATTTCATTTAATTTATAGTCACATTAATAATCATGGAATTTTCTTGATGTTTATTAAAGTTTTATAAGACACATAAGCAACCAAAAATAAATAAATGTCATTTCATTTAATTTATTAACAATATGTACAATGTCCATGCTTATAGGGCATTAACCCCAACAGGGGAGACGCCATTCTTAAGAGTTGCTTAAGACCTTAAGCATCTTTTCTCTATTCCTTGGCTTTGCACTAGGGATTTCAACGATGTTCTCCCACGAAGGGAGAAACAAGGTGGTTCAGATAAGTGTGAGAACGGCATAAGAAAGTTTGGAAAAGCTTTATGATTGCACATTGTAGGACTTGAGTTTTTTGGGTCCTATGTTCACGTGGAACAATCAACAAGATAGTAGAGAGGTGAGTTGTTTGGATTGACAACGACACTTTCCTAATTTTGAGATTTGGCATTTAGACTTTTGGGGCTTTGACTGTAAGCCACCTTGATAATCTTGTGGTTAATCGACATAACAAGAAGAGGTGTATAGGCTTTATTTTTGAACCTTGGTGGCTGTAGGAGGACGATGCAAGCAAGTTATTAGTGATAATTGGAACTTGTTTGGTAGCAATTGTGATGGAGTACGTGCTAGGGGTAAGAGATGTGGTGAACACCTACGAGTATGGAGTAGTGACAAATTTGGGAATTTACGTAGGAAGGTTGTTGAGGCTGGAAAGAAGCTTACGGCTCCTAAACACCTCAAACTTGGTGGTGGAACGGCCTCATTTTAGCGAGCTCCAAAAGCAGACAGGGCTGTTGTTAGGAGTCGAGGAACAATTTTGGAAGCAATGTGTAAAAGCCGATTGGCTCAAGGGTAGAGACCACAACACAAAGTTCTTTCACCATAAAACTTCTCTTTGAAGAGACACAAATAAAATTGTGGGATTAGAGAATTCGGTGGAATGTGGGTTAGTTCAGAGGAAGATATCAACCAAATCATTGCTCTTATTTTGAGAACATCTTTCACATCCCAACCTTTTAGTACCGTGTGGGAAAGCTGTTGGAATGTGTCCAACTAAGGGTTACTGAGGAGATGGACGTTGCTTTTGGTGAACATTTTACGCAATGAGAAAAAGATCATGCTCAACATGACGGGGAGTAAGGATCCTATGGTTTTCATGTGGCTTTCTATCAACATAATTAGGCCACAATTGGAGAGGAGGTATCCCAAATTTGCCTTTATATCTTGAATAGTCGGAGACTGGCCCGTGAGGTAAACCATACTTATGTTGTTCCTATTTTGATGGTTGCTTCCCGAAGGAAGATTTCATTGTTCCATCCTATTAGTCTTTGTAATGTTGTGTATAAAATAAGTACAAAGACTTTGGCCAACAATCTGAAGAGATTGCTATCTAATATTATTTCAGTTATACATAGAACATTCATACTACACTACTACAGTTAATTCATCAGACGACAGTTTCTAGTAAACAGTTGCCATAAGTAACGTGGCATGGTGAACTCTATGATTCAGAATTTTATGACACACTTTAGATGATAGTTTTAAAGAAAATATTGTCTAAAAATATTCTTTAAGGATGGTTTCTAAAAACCTGTTGTCTAATATGTTGTCATAAGCATGAACTTCAAAAATCAAACTCCAGAGACCCAGAACAATATTTTGTCCATTCTAATTCCTATATCTCTCTCTCTCTCTCTGTCGCCTTTGTCGTCACCTCTGTCATTGTCATCTTAACTCTGCGTAGACCTCCATTGTCCGCTCGCCTTCATCGCATTTAGACATCGCCATTGTTGTGTTCATCGCCTCATCGAGTACACCACCACTCCGTTGCCTCCATCGCGTCCTCAAGTCCTTTGTCGTCAAGTACGTTTTCCCCATCCCATTGTTTTAATTTTTATTAGTTTTAATTATTAGCTAGTGTTGTTAAGAGTTAATAGTTTAATTTAATTAGTTTTAGATTGAAGTAGTTTCGGTTTTTAATTTTGAGTCATTTTAATTAATTTTTAGTTTTATTGGTTTTATTAGTTTTAAACTATCATCTAACATTCCGTTTGCACTAGTGTAATAAGCAAAAGTTATTAAAATGTAAAACTCATATATGCTACAATTTTTCAACTAATATTTTTAGTTTCAACCGCTCTCCCAAATACCCAAAAGAATACTAAAGTTAACGATTATCCTAATGTATGAAAAATTTTATCATAAACACTATGGTAACACTATTAAAAGTGTTGTTATTTTTTGCCTTTTCTAGGAAGTGTGGTTAAAACTAAACTTTTAAGCTGAAAACTATAACATATGAGAGTTTTATACTATAATTTATTTTTTTTGTCATTGTAGCATGTAAAAGCTTTATACTGTAGCGACCAAAAGTTTGTTCAAAACTGATTTTATGAAACACCACATTACTAAACAGAGACTTTTTTTTTTCTCAATTTTTTTCATCCTAACATGTTGCACTTTAATTTTATATCTCCTTATGAAATTATTTTATTTTATTTTATCTATTTTGTTGATGGCATTATTTTTTATTAATCAAATATCTTTTGCGTCCTCTAGAAATGCGATATACTCGTGTGATTATTAATGTCTAAACGGTTTATCGTTTTTTGACATCCAGAGGTGCAACTTTGCTTTTTGGTTTTTATTTCTCGACGTGATGTGTTAACCTTCCTTCTGCCTTGCCGTCTCCGTTTGAGACATAAATCACACAAAAAAAGAGAAAAAGAAAACCAGATTAGAGCTGTGGAAGGCGAGGATTCAAACAAATGGAGAATTTCCTGGACCAAAATGAAAGCCCACACAAAAGTGGCCTCGTAAACATACTTGATAAAACCAAATACATTTCCTCTTTCTTTTACTTATTCATTGTTATAGGAAAACAAAAAATATCTTACAAAATTGCATTTCCGCTTATACTCGTGTCCACCGCATCCACACGCACTCGAATCGAACACGTAAACACGTTAAGCGGGCCCTAATCTATATCCCGGAAATCTCCCGAAGCGCTGACCCTATCTATTTCACTTTGATCCTCACTGACCAAAGCAAAAAAATCTTGTGAGTTGACTTAAAAATTGGCCAAACTACCCTTTCTTTCAAACTGACAAAGCTAAAACTCAAGGATTCCATTTAAAAAAAAAAACAAAAAACAAAATAAAACAAAACATCTCAAGGATTAGTTACAGAAAGTTGATAAAATCATACCCTCGAATGTTTAACAACCGTTTCAGAGAGTAAGGACTAAATTTAAATATGTTAAAAAATGAAAAGGATAAATTGTTGGAGAGGCCCTTAATTTTTTTTAAAATATATAATTTAGTGTTTATTATTTTTTAAACTAAATTAAGTTTAATTTTTTTAGATGCAAAAGGTTTAATTTAACAGTCAAATGTTAAATTTTGAATGGATTTATGTCATGTGCTCCTCACACGAGACTTTAATTTTCTCTAAAAAAATTAAAATAAGCTTAAAAAATCTAAAAATTTATCCAAAGATAAAAAATTATGACACAAAAGATAAAAAAAAAGAGAAAATAAAAGCAACCCAATTTCTTTTTCCTCCACGCCATTGTTGAAGCTCAAACCTTGAACAGAGACCCAAAGCTTCATCGATGGCCGGAACCCAAATACCCCTCATCACCATCGCGACCTAAGCTAGCCGAGTGCACAGCTCGTCATCGAGGAAACGCATTCTCTTTTTCTTATTTTCAATTCATTTTCTGCTAATCCTGCTCTCTTTCATGGCGGATCATGGCGTCTCCGGTGACTGAGCAAACATAGTCTTTACTACCCTTGACAGGTTAGACTACACCTTAAACATCTTCACCCTCCCCACCGACCACCCACCAACAATCTCCGATGAAGCCCAGCTCATCAAGAACAAAAAACAAAAAAATCCTCTTTCCTGCCACTTTCACTAGAGAATCCTAGCCCACAGAGACCCCCCAACCCCTCCTTTGTTGCCAACCAGAGACCCCAAGCATTCTTGCCCCCCCCTCATCTCACCTCAACCCCTCGTCGTGCCTTACCTACCATGAACCACATAGCCCCACGAAAATTCACAAACCGAAAAAAGGCTTAAGGTACAAGAGAACACAAATCAAGATCCAATTTTTATTTTTGTTTTGTGAATTTCAAAATCAAATGCTTTTAGAAATTTCATCACTTTTTTAATACACGGATGGTGACATTGTGCGTTGTTAGAAATAAATATGAAACACAGTGAAAGGAACTGATCGTTGACAAATAAAAATTTTCTGAAAACTTTATTCATCGGGAATAGATATATAATTTTAATTAATAATAGAAAGCTTTGAGAATTTTTACAAATATTTTGAAGACTATCAGGATATCGTAGCTTTCTCTTTAA
The DNA here is from genome assembly GCA_946598075.1 of Artocarpus hirsutus. Classification (NCBI taxonomy): domain Eukaryota; kingdom Viridiplantae; phylum Streptophyta; class Magnoliopsida; order Rosales; family Moraceae; genus Artocarpus; species Artocarpus hirsutus. Next base: position 29,747 of record CAMOHE010053040.1, on the reverse strand, counting down.
GACAACGATCTTTCAAGTCAAGCCTTTATACCAATGGAAAGACAAGTGGGCGTCAAACTGCAGTAATAAACTAACATCACACTTTTCTAGATCTGCTATGTACTCAATACATGAGATAGCAGACCTTTTTTTTTTTTTACAGAAAGAACTCTCAGCTTTTCTCTCTTAGTATTCTATAAAAAGTTATGTGAAAAAGATAAATCTTTGGAGATAGCTGTTATCTCTCTCTTTTTATATCTAAGCAATTACTTTTTTTTTAATTAATTTTCATTACTTTAAATCTGAAATAACCATCATATCAGATATATGGGTAAGGGATATACTCTACATGATCCTTATCCTTTTTTTTTTTATTTTTATTAAGCAAATCACGTTATGTGATTCTCCAAATTATATATATATAAATATATATATATACTTATATACACACACGTTTAGCTTACATAAACGTAACCTTTTCCTTTTTTTTAAGTATAAAACGTAAAACATGTTTACATTTATAATATATATACAATAATAAAATCTTAAATAAATATATATGAATCCAAAAATAAATCATATTTATTTAAGAATAGATTTTAAATATAATCAATTAATTAATTAACTATTACTCAATTAAATGATACATTTATCACATTCTATTATGTGTCATAGATAACAATTTTCTGTATCAAATTAATATCTTAAGTGTAAAATAGTTATTTCGTAATTTAATAATTCTAAATTAAATATGTATAATTCATTCTATGCATTAAATCCAATACAATGTTATAGAGGCAGTATGGGGGGCCAATAGACCTATGATCCAGGCTCCAATAAATTTGACAATTAATCAAACTCTTTAATTAATGTGCCAAAATTATTAGTTTTAGTGTTACTTCACTAAAAACCTAAAACTAAACTCTTAATATTATAGTAAAAATTGCTCAAAGAAAATTAGCGGGTAGTCCATTGATATAATCATTACATATAAGTCAGTGTTCTATAAATAGTTCATAATAAGAGCTAGGTTAAATTTCTGTTTACATCTCTTATTACATCTTTATTCTTGAGTTCCAACAATTCTTTAATGAATAGTTAATTCATAATCTTATTATGAATGAGCACTCTACTGTTTAAACCTTAAATCATCACTCAAGAGAACTATTTTTCTAACTCCCATCAAGAAGGAATGGATTCTATATCTGTATAATATTATTCACAACCATTTATTACATTATGTTTCCTAGATGCTAAGTTATAATCTATGTTTAGACAAATCTTACCATGCAAGTCAAAAAACATAATGCCATAAATAGGAGTCTAATAATTACTCAAGATTAAGACTGTCCAATACATGATCATCATAGTGGCAATTTTGAATACTCTATAGGTAACGGATGATTATTAAAGATTTATAATTTATCTAGTCTAGTCCTATTAATCTCATTATATAAAATACCTTCAATCCAATGTCTCTACATTAATAGCCTAGATAAAACTATTTCATTTAAAATAAGATTGGACCATATTTGTAATATTTAATTAAAGATCCCAAGCTTTAATTAATTATTATGGACTATTTAGATTATTATCTATAAATTTTATACCTAAGTATAAAATACTTATTTGCTAAATTTATAGTCACATAAATAATCATGGAATTTCCTTGATGTTTATAAAATTATCATACTACATATAAGCAATCAAAATAATTATAAATATTACTTTGTTTATTTATTAATGATATATACAATGTCATAGTCTCCCACTTGCCCTAAAGCTAGTGAGATATGTCTCTAAGACCTAAGTCTTCCCAATGTCCCTCGAAGCTCTTTGTGGGTAATGTCTTGGTGAAAGGGTCGACAAAGTTATTTTCTAACGCTATCTTCCCAACTTCCACATCGCCTCGATGCATTATTTCTCTAATTAAATGATACTTTCGCTCTACATGCTTTCCTCTTTTATGGCTTCTGGGTTCTCTTGAATTTGCCATTGCACCACTGTTATCACAATATAGTGTGAATGGTTTATCCATGCCTGGAATGACTTCCGGATCACTTAAGAAGCTACAAAGCCAAACAACTTCTTTAGCTGCTTCACAAGCAGCCACATATTCAGCTTCCAAAGTCGAATCAACAATATATTATTGTTTAATGCTTCTCCAAACTATGGCTCCACCACCAAAATTAAACACTGATCAAGACGTAGATTTACATGTGTCTTTGTTTGATTGAAAATCAAAATCAGTGTATCTAATGGGAATTATATTCTCACCAAAATATATTAGCATTATAGTTTCTCATTCTCTTGTGATATTTGAGAACGTGTTTAACAGCCACCCAATGAGGGTTGGATTAGTACCGACTAACTATACCCACCACATAGCAAATGTCAGGTCTTGTACACAACATGGCATATATTAGACTTCCCATTACAAATGCATAGGGTACCCGTCTCATGTTTTCTTCCCCTTGAGGTGTCTTGGGACGCTACTCTTTTGAAAGATAAACTCCATGACGTGTAGGTAAATTACCTTTCTTGGAGTTTTGCATCCAAAATCTGATAAGCACTTTATCGATATACGATGCCTGAGACAGCGCCAATAGTTTCTTCTTGTGATCTCTCATTAGTTGGATTCCAAAAACATAACTTGCCTCTCTCAAATCTTTCATTTGGAATTGGTTGGTGAGCCATTTCTTTAAATTAGATAACAAACCTACATCATTCCCAATGAGTAGGATATCATCTATATAAAGAACTAAGAAGACCACCTTTTTATCTTTGATGTACTTGTATACACAAGGTTCATCGATATTTTGATTGAAACCATAAGACTGGATCGCCTCATCAAATCTCAAGTTCTAAGATCTTGAAGCTTGCTTAAGTCCATAGATGTACCTTTGCAACTTGCAAATTTTTTGCTCTTGACCTTTGATTACAAACCCTTCTGGTTACACCATATAGATGCCTTCCTTATGATAGCCATTCAAAAAAGCTGTCTTGACATCCATTTGCCATATCTCATAATCAAGACATGCAGCAATAGATAAAAGAATCCAAATGGATTTAAGTATAGCTACATGCGAGAAAGTCTCTTCATAGTCAACTCCCTCTTTTTAGGTATATCCCTTTGCCACAAGCCTAGCTTTGAAAGTCTCAACTTTTTCATCCATTCCTCTTTTCTTCTTATAGATCAATTTACACCCTATAGGTTTTATCCCTTCAGGTAGATCTATAAGTTCCCAAACTAAATTGGAGTACGTGGACTCCATTTTAAGGTTTATAGCCTCCAGTCATTTCTCTTTCTTAGAATCTTCTATTACATGATGATATGTCAATGGTTCATCCTCACCATTATGAGAGGTAGCAATATGTGCTTCTCTAATTTCCCTATAGTTAGTAGGTGGTCACACAACCCTCCCACTATGTCAAGGTGGTATGACATTCTAATCTAAAGATGTGGTCTCCTTATTTTGTCCTTCAATAGTGGTTGTTGGTTGCAGTCTAATCTGTTTAGAAAGTAACTCTTTATGTATAACTTTGCTACGAGGTTTATAGTTTTTCATATAATCATTCTCGAGAAAAGTGGCATTTGTCGATACAAATACTTTCTTTTCTTGTGGACTGTAAAACAAACCTCCCCTTGTTCCCTTTAGGTATCCTACAAACAAGCATACTACAAAACATGGTTTTACCTTCCTGGTTTTTTCTTTTAGCACATGTGTTGGACACCTCATACACGAATATGTTGATACTAGGTTTATGACCATTTCATAACTCTAAGGGCTTTTTTTTAATAGACTTAGATGGAACATGTTTAGAAGATATATTGCCATTTGTAGCGCATATCCTCATAATGAAGTGGGTAATAATGAGCAGCTGCATATGGATCTCACCATTTCAAGCAATGTCTGATTTCTTCTCTCTACAGCACCATTCTATTGTGGTGTTCTAGGGGCGGTGATTTGTGATAGAATACCATGTTCTATCAAATAGTCCTTGAACTTAGTATCAAGGTATTCCCCTCCTCGATCAAATCGAAGATCTTCATCATTTTTCCTAATTGCTTTTTAGCTTCTGCTTGGAATTCTTTGAACTTTCGAAAAGTTTTAGATTTCCTTTGCATTAGGTACATGTATCCATACCTCAAATAATCATCAATAAATGTGACAAAATATTCGTACCCACCATGTGCTTGTACATTCAAATGACCACAGATGTTCAAATGTATTAGCTCAAGTAGTTCCTTGGCCCTTTTGACTTTTGCAAAGAAAGGCCTTTTAGTCATTTTACCTTTAAGACAAGATTCACAAACTGGTAGAGAACTAACTTTTAGTTCACTTAAAGGACCATTCTTTACCAGTCTGTTAATTCTCTCAAGGTTAACCTGACCTAATCTAAGGTGCCATAGGTATGTTTCATTATCAGAAGAAACCTTTTACTTCTTGGGTTTTGGTTGTTAAACTTTGAACATTTCGATATTGAGCAGTGATTTTTTGTTGGGCCTCAAGGTAAAAAGCCTATTTTCTAGATGTATAAAACAAATATCCAAACCATTTCTAGAAATACTAGCATAATTATTTTTAAAAGAAACATTAAACATTTTTTTAAACAACCTAGAAACAGAAATCAAATTTCTATAAAAACTAGGAATGTAATAAACATTGTCCAAAATTAAAAGCTTATTTCTAAAATAAAGTTTAATGACTCCCACTGCTCTTGCTGAAACAACCTCTCCCGTTCCCACCTCATCGTTTGTTTCCCGTCGGCAAACTCCTTTGAAGAACTAAGCACCTTCAATGAAGAATAAATATGATTAGTTGCCCCTAAATCAATTATCCACAATGATGTATCATCTTTAACTGAACAAGCTTCTAAAACAAGTAAATCTAATTTACCATTGTTCTTTTTTTGTTTAAGCTCCTGAAGATACTTCTTACAATTTCAATCCCAGTGCCCAACTACACCGTAGTGGAAACATTTTCCTTGGGGCTTCTTTTTCTTTGAGCTCCTTTTGTTGTTGCTTTTCTTCTTCTTAGGTTGCCCTCCATTCGTAGACTTACCACTTCCTTTGGTTCTCTTCCTTTTCCTATTCTTTCAAGCAGAAGAGGAGGTTTAAGCTTCTACAACATTTGCCTCACCTTCTTTAGTTTTTTCTTTCAAAATAGACTTGAAGGTTTACAGCTCATTAAGTAATTCAGTCATGTTATATTTGATCTTGTTCATGAAATAGTTGCTCTTGAACTGAAAGAGCACAGGGGAAAGGGTTTCCAAAATCATCCCCAACTGTGTGACTTCATCTATCACCACCCTATTAACCTAGGCCTCATAGAGATAGTTTACCATGCTGAGAACATGTTCTTTGACCAAGACTCCTGCCTTCATTTTAGCATTCATCGTAGCCTTAACAGCTTCATGGGGTGCCTTTTCAAAAGATTTGCCAAACATGTCTTACAGAGACTGCATTATCTCATACGTGGTCTCCATGCTTTCGAGCTTTATTCTAAGCACGTCCGACACACTAACCAAAAGAAAACAGCAGGTTTTGTTGTTTGCCTCGATCCAACGATCATATGCTTCTCGTACATTACGAGAGGCATTGGCAATAGGCAATGTAAGACATTCCTTTACCAAGACAAACTTGTATTTTTTCAAAATTAGTACTATATTCATGTTACTCTTCCACTTGACAAAGTTATCTCCGGTTAATTTTTCATTTAAGAGAATAACAATGATTGGATTAGACATTGTGGCTGTAATAAATAAATAAACTAACATAAATTAAATGGTTGCATAAACATCATAAATATATGTTTTGGAATAGTAAACGTGATACATGATGCATATGGAAAAACACATAAAAATATTTTACTAATTCCACGATTATTCAATTTTAATAAATAAAGTGCCGCCGTAGGGTAGGTCAAATTATTATGAATTGAATTGAGTCATTCTCAATTAATAAATATATACAAAATATCTCATATTTTCTATTTTTATTAATAACTGTTTATTTTGGATAAGATATGATTAACAATTTATTATATCTTTATGAGTGTAACCTACTATTTTAGATTTTAACAACTTAACTTAAAATTGCTGCTGTAGGGTAGGTCAATTTTGAAAGACACTATAAAATCCTATCTCTTAGAAGCCAACCTTATTATTGATTTAAATGGACACCCTCCGTACAGAGGACGAAATCAAAGCATCGCAAGGTGCTACTTAAATCTTACGGTGTTGTACTAATAATGGAGACCACAAGTTATATTGTCATATTACTTTCTCCCACTCATTATAAAGCATCCTATGTTATTTAATTCTAGCAAATAAAAACAATTTTTAATTACTAGTTTATATTTTGTGTTAATAGAATCCCATCTTATTTACACTTAAATAAATTATCAAATTTTCTAAAAATCTAAATTTATTATGAATTGTCTAAGCTACCTAACATTAAAACAATTTAAGATTAGGTAACTTAGAATTAATATGAATTTTACCAAGTTTTAACTATTAAAACTAAAATCACATTATTTGGTTGATTAATAAAATAAATTAAAATTCTATAAAACCAACCCAATTAATTTTAATCTCATTAAATTAATTCTAACACATATTAAATCAATTTATAAACAACTTTATAAAAAACTAAAATAATATGCAAGTATATCCATGTCATGTTACAATAACTATAAGTAGGCATTTTCTAAGATGACATGTTATAATGCATGAACATGTTATTACAATCATCACATGAAAATAAAGCATGAAAATAAATATTGGATTTTTGACCAAGTTCTTTTGGATAATTAAATTACAACCCATAAAAAAATAAGATAAAAAAATTACAAGGGTCTTCTTGTAATTATACATAATTCCCAGCTCCATTGAAGTAGAGTTCACCAAGCAGTTTACGGCATTAAATACTGCTGGGTTACCTTTAAAATATTGTTGGCCCATATTTAAAAGAAGCCCAGCAATCCATTTGGTTACAAGAGGTAACCAAATCTACTTCATCTTCTTCATCCACTATTTCTTTTCTCATTAAGCAGTCTTCTTATTCATGCATGGTAGAGCCTCGCTACCATCGATGCTTTCATTCGCTGGCTCTTCGTAAAAGGCCACAGCGCTCAAGGACAAGCCATGAGGTTTAAGGCCAAGCACTGCCGTCGCCTAGAGGTAGCTCACGAACGAGCTCTATTGCATCTCTGTTCATGGCCAACAACGTTGAGTGATGGGTAGCAAGTATTCCTCTTGAATTGTGGGAAGTTGCAGATGAATGAAGAAGAGAAAAAATATGTATGTGAAGTTTTATTGCAGTTTTTGTGGTGTGTATAATATGGCTGCCATATATATATATGGTTGTTTCACATGTACAAGTCTCCCGTTATTTTTTTTTTAAATAAATAATCAAGTCACTCACATGTAAAGGATTGCATAGCAAAGAGAAGTTAACTTTTTAACTTTTTAACGAGGCCCATGTGTAAGTGCATAAAATATGCACATGTGATCATCATCTTCCTTTATTATTATTATTATTGTTGTTGTTATTATTATTATTATTATTATTATTATATGACCATTCAAATAAGTGCATCTCATGCACATTAATGAAGACACGTGAAGGAACTTAGAAAGAAGAAAGAGAGAAAAAAATAATGATGATAAATCACTAAAAGCCTATGCCCCCTTATAGGCTTACACAAATTTGATCTAATCAAATAGAAAATAAAATTACCAATCTAAAAGGACAATATAATTAACAACCAAAATTTCATTCATAAAATAACCATTCATCACATGAACAAAGACTGCAAAAATGCAATGCACCCATAAACATGCATCAAGAACATGATATTATCAAAATAAAATCATGTTAATTAAAATTATAAATGCTATAACCTGCTTTGATGTCATTTATTAGAAATAAATATGAAATGCAGCAGAAGGAACGGATTGTTGACAAATAAAAATTTTCTAAAAACTTTGTTCATCGGGAATAGATATATAATTTTAATTAATAATAAAAAGCTTTGAGAATTTTACAAACCTTTTGAAGACTATCAGGGTATTTTAACTTTTCTCTTTAAGACCACGATCTTTCAAACTAAGCCTCTACACCAATAGAAAGATGAGAGGGCATCAAACTACAAGAATGAATTAACCTCACACTTTTTTTGGATTTGCTATAAACTTAACACATGAGATAGTAGACATTTTTTTTTTAAGAAAGAACTCTTAGTTTTTCTTTCTAATTATTATGTAAAAAGTTACATAAAAAAGATGAATCTTTGGAGATAACTGCTATCTCTCTCCTTTTATATCTAAGCAATTAGTTATTTTTTAATTAATTTTAATTTACTTTAAATATGAAATAACTACCATATTAGATATGTGGGGAAGGGATAAACTCTACGTGATCCTTATCACTTTTTTTTTTGTTTTTAATTTTTATTAAACAAATCACGATATGTGATTTTAGAAATTAAATATATATACACACACACATGTTTACCTTACGAAAACGCAAACCTTTTTCTGTTTTTTTAAGTTTAAAATGTAAAACACATTTACATTTATTATATATATATATAATAAAATCTTATACATATATATATATATATATGAATTCAAAAACAAATCATATTTATTTAAGAATAGATTTTAAATATAATCAATTAATTAATTAACTAATGCTTAGTCAAATATGACAACATTTATCACATTATATTATGTGTTACAGAGAACATTTTTTCATATCAAATTAATATCTTAAGTGTGAAATAATTAATTCAGAATTTAATAATTTCAAATTAAATATGTATAATTCATTCTATGTATTAAATCCAATATAGTGTTATAGAGGTAGCATTGAACCCAGGCTCTAATAATTTTCACAATTAATCAAACTTTTTAATTAATGTGCCAAATTTATTAGTTTCAGTATTGCTCTACTGAAAACCTAAAACTGAACTATTGATATTATAGTAAAAATTACTCAAAGAAAATTAGCAAGTATTACATTGATATAATCATTACATATAAGTTAGTCCTTCATAAATAGTTCATAATAAGAGCTGGGTTCAATTTTTATTTACCTCTCTTATTACATCTTTATTCTTGAGTTTCAATACTTCTTTAATGAGTAGTTAATTCATAATCTTGTTATAAACGAGCGCCTTACTATTCAAACCTTGAATCATCACTCAAGAGAACTATTTTCATAACTCCTATAACGAAGGAATGAATTCTATTTCTGTATAATAATTTTCCCAGCCATTTATTACACTATATCTCCAAGATGCTAAGTTGTGATCTATATTTAGACAAATCTTACCATATAAATCAAAAAATATAATGTCATAAATAGGAGTCTAGTAAATACTCAGGATTATGACTATCAAATATATGATCATCATAGTGATAAATTTGAATACTCTATATGTAATGGATGATTATTAGAGATTCATTATTTTTCTGGTCCAGTCCTATATAATCTCATTCTACAAAGTTCCTCCAATCTAATGTCTCTACATCAATAGCTTGGATACAACTATTTCATTTTAAATGAGATTAGACCATACTTGTAATATTTAATTAAAGGTTTCAAACTTTAATTAATTATTATAGACTATTTAGATTATTATCTATAAATTTTATCCTTAAGCATGTAACACTTATATGCTAAATTTATAATCACCTAAATAATCATGAAATTTTTTTGATGTTTATAAAAGTATTCATGATACACATAAGCAACTAAAATAATTATAAATGTCACTTTATTTATTTATTAACAATATGTATAATGTCACAGCTTATAGAGCACCAAACCCAACATGCGTATTAGAAAGGGGATGGCCCTCATTGGAGTTGACGATGGAGTACTTACTGACTACTATCGAATTGCTCTTGATGTGCTTGGCAATGCATTTGCTATGACCTAATTAGAGCTTGAATTGCAGATAATTAGATATGGAGGACAAAAACCCTAGGAGGACTAGACAAGAAATCATGAGACTTGATCGAATCATAGTGGAAAAAAGAAGAGGGATAAATTATTGGACTTTTTCTTTTTTTCTCTTTTTTTTTCTTCCTTGATTTCAGACACGATGAAAGATTTTAAAGGGAAAGAAATGACAGAGAGAGAGGATTTGATCTAATTCACAAAGAGAAATTTTTTTATTTTTTTATTTGTTTATTTTTTTATGTTTTAATTTCAATTTCTTAATAGAAATATTTAGTACTTTACTAAAATACTCTTACTAAAACAGTTATGTGTACCTCGCATTAAGAAGATTTTAACAATCATCAGTTACATTTAGTCCTTTTGCACCTAAAATAAACAGTTAGACATAATTTAGCTAAAAAAAGGTTGAGGACTAAATCACGCCTTTTTAAAAAGGTTAGAGGACTTCTTGAGCAATTTATCTTAAAAAATCAAAACATATAAAATTTTATGGTTGGGCACATAAAATTTCAAAAATAAATTAGGTTTACTCCAAATTTTTTTAGATAAGAAAAATAATAAAATGTAAATCCAAAAATTTAAATACACATGTATAATGGTCACAAATTTAATCATAACCAAATAAACAAAGTATAGTTGTGTAGCTTTGGGTAAAAACAAATATTGCATAACAAAAACAGAAAGCCGTTTGTAAATGATTGACAACTTCTTGGGAAGAATCACTCCACATGTCTTCCATGCACCACAAACTCAGTCATAACTAAGGGTCAAAGATAAACAAATATATGAGTAGAATGATGAGAATTAGAAATAATAAATCAATGCGTAGAATAATAACCAACTAGTCGAACAAACCTCAACAGACTATACCAAGCTAACTTGAAAGAGGAAAATTGAGGTGAGCACATAATTCTTAGTCGTGAATCCATTTCTTCCTATTTGTTTTCTTACTATTATAACATTAAGGCCCTAGAAAGCTAATAAATAAATTCTCAAAATAATATGTATAAATTTATCAAGTCAAAGATTCATCATAACCAAATAAAAACTTTAAATTGTACTCCTCATTATACTCCCCCATTCATATTCGAGGTCGTTAGTAATGAAGAAGGAGAAGAACATGGGATACAAATGCCCTGAATGCGTATCTTGTGAAATAGGCCATGTATCAATAGTGATACCAATATGATACTCAATGTCTATTGTCCCCAACAAAATGAGCATCCCGTGGAATCTAACCTTAAGTGATTTATCAAATGCCATAGAACTATCTAACAATGCTGCATGAAGTCCCATAATATATAGAATGGGTTATAATTTGATAGCTCTTAAGAACCCTCAAAAATCATTCTATCTACAATAGTTAGTTCTAATGAGAATCTGATAGCATAATGACTTGTTTCTCATTAAAACCACAAATTTAAGAATGTAGGAAACAATTTATAAATATATATTTGACGCACCATAACTGCAAGACATAGTGCCTAAAACAATCACAATAAATAAACATTTATAATCCAACCATCAGCTCATAAAACTAATCTCAAACATAATATGTTTTTAATTCTAAATGATCGATAAATACATAAACCATCTATATATAAATGAAAACAAACTCAATAACAATCTAAACAATAAGAACTTGAGTAGTCGAAATCCCTATTCTCATCAACATAAATAATTTTAATTCAAAAGAAAATATCATATATTATCAATCAATTCTAAAACTCTAATGTTATATACAAATTTTATGAATTATAATAAAGCATGGAACGCCATTATTATAAGTTTTAATTATCTCTCAAAATTAACAATCAATTAAATAAAAATATCACAAAAGTTGAGTAAAGTTGATGACATTTGGCAATCGAAAAGAGAATTTCACAAAAACAAAGTCGTTCATTGAAACTTTGAATCACCAAACTTGCTCTTTGGACTTTTGCCTTATAATTTTGAGGTTTAAAACATGTTTGGAATATTAGAAATAGGCCAAATTATAGCTCTTAAATATCGATGGTCAAGGTCAACTGTTGACCAATCAAACCTAATAATTAATACTGTAGACTGGTGCCAAGTGGGTGTTTGTTGCTACCAAAAAGTAGCTTTGATCGTAGGAAGCATGTTTTTTAAGTTGGTTTCTCCAAATGATATTTAGCTCACTACAATAGACGTAGAAACTAGCAAAACGGTGGTGGCTTGGTTCCAAAGTTTTTGGTGAAGATCGAGATGGAGGTTAAGTGTGTCGTTGAGAAGAACCTAATGATAGAGCTTACCTATAGAGGGAGGACTTGACAACACTAGAATCGGCCACAAAAACCAATGATATCAGAGCTCTAACCCTGGTTCTCCAGCGCATATGGCAAGGCATGGAGGGCGGAAACTTTGGTTCAAGGGTTTTGAATGACATGCTAGCTGTTATCAAAAGTAATTATGATTGTGTCAAAGTGTGGCATCCGGCTCAAGCGTACTCCCTCAAGCCTCCATAGGACCCACCTTGCGGGGCCTCCGGACTTATGGCTCTTATTGGTAAACCATCCCCGTGCCACCCACTCATCAGTTCTGTCCCCTCTAGGGCCCTTTGGCCCTTTAGGGTTTTTCTTTTGCATCCCTCAGGTTCGAATCTCAAACCTCCCTTAAGAGGTTCTTATTTCCTTCTTGAGTACCAATTGAGCAGCTTAATTGGTACTCGAGAAGGAAATAAGAACCTCTTAAAGAAGGTTTGAGGTTCGAACCTGAGGGACGCGAAAGAAAAACCCTCTAGGGCCCTCTAGCCCCTCAAGGTTTTCTTTTGCGTCCCTCAGGTTCAAAACTCAAACCTCCTTTAAGAGGTTCTTATTTCCTTCTTGAGTACCAATTGAGCTAGGTTTGAACCTGAAGGACACGAAAGAAAACCCTGAGGGTCCAGAGGGCCCCAGAGGGGACAATACGGATGCGTGGGACGGCACGGGAACGATCTACCAATAAGAGCCATAAGTCCAAGGGCCCTGCAAGGTGGGTCCTATGGAGGCTTAAGGTGGGGCCTGTGCTGGACACCACACAAAGTAGGTGCTATCATTAGAGATGCTTATTGTGTGGTGCATACATGTTTAGCAAAGAAAGTAACTGGCTCTTTATAATGACCTGGCTTTTTGTGCTGTTATCTAAGTTACTTAAACTTAATTTCTTAACTTTATTCTCACTTACTAGCAAGAAAAATACTAAGTAATTTAATTTTTTTTCTTAATACATACTTAAAAATCGTTGCGACTTTCATTACAACATAAACTAAAACATAATATAAAGCTTGACTTTATATTTCTTAAAATAATTTGTAAGGTTTCATTATGTAAACATTTACTTTCGTAAGACTTTTTTTTTTTGAATAACTTTTCTAAATAGAGAAAACATTTCCTTAAAATAGTGGAAACCTTCTATAGTGGTATCCATAGCCCAACCATCGCATCTGTCTTATCGCAACATTAAGCTAGCCAATCACTCTTATCGGTCTTTTGTAGTACAACTTACAACATGAAGGAACTTGTAATGAGCTCATGCTTAATAAATTCAAACTTATATCACAAAACATTAAAACATTATACTTGAAACTTTCCTCTTTAAATATTTCTCGTAAAACATATTTCTTGAAATATTTCTCATAAAATATTTTCTCTTGAAAAATTTTTTGTAAAACATTTCTCATAAAACATTTTTCACAAAACGTTCTTCATAAAAACCTTCCTTGTCAAATGTTTCTCCCAAACATTACTCGTAAATATATTTCTTAAAAGGAATGCAAGCAATATTATAACCATGATTCCATTTATTCTTAATTATCAACTTCATATCATCATCCTTAACTTACTTGAACTATGTGTCTAAGCATACGTACCAAAAGAGCTTGACCATTGAGCATTGAGACTGTAACATAACTTAACATGAATCTCTACTTAGACCAGGAGGCTGGTATGATACTTTCTTATCTTAAGTTAAGAGTTTAGATTACAAATCTTATAATCTAAGTGAACATATAGTATGACATAAATTAATGTCTAAAGCAATATATACAACAATTACAATACATTACCAATCATGACTTAATCTTAAAACAAATATAAATATCTTTTAAACAAATTTAATGCGTTTCAAAATTATGTTTTCATGTCATAGGTGAGATTTGGGGCTTGCTTATACACTGTTGCAACGTTCCCATTTTATTCCTCTCCCTTTTACAAGTCTATTTTGTGTCCTGTTCAATGATACCTGACTATTAGTTACCTTTTCTTATTATCGATTTACTCAACCGATAATAGAACTTAAACATTAAATCTTCATTCTTAATCCTTTTGTCTTGATATCATCGATTCATTTCTTCATCACTTAATTTGAACATTCCTTAGTCAAAGTTCCTATCTTACTTGGTTTCATTACTTAACATAATATAGAAATTTTTTTGTCTAAGGACGTTTTACTAATTTGGGGGTTTAAAGTCTATTTTAATGATTTTATTTAAAATGACGATTTTATCCATAATAGGTTTTCTATAAGTCTCGTAACTCAAAAATTACATGGCTAAATTTCTTGTTTAACTTTGCCATCTCGACACTAACAGGTTATAGTAAAATTCCTACAAAGGGACATTTTTTAAAATAGGATGTTTTGGGGTCCATTTAAGCCTTTTCTTAATGAAAAATGACTATTTTTCCCTCGACATAAAACCTTCTAAAACTTGTTTAAATCAAAACTTACATTTCTTTTACGACTTGTAAAGTAAAAAAAAAAAAAAAAAAGATGCAAAACATCAGTTTTCTTGATGAAAACTCTATGGATTTTACCTGTAAAAAATCTTGATGATTTCATCCTTAGCGTGTTTTTTTTTTCTAGAAAATTCCAAAATTCTTTTAGGTTTTCAAACATAAAATTTCTTAATGCTCATAACTGTATTGAAAGCCATCTTTATATAGTGACAATTTTCGCTCCACACGGTTTTATGAAATTTGGCCCAAAACACAAATTCTTGACATTTTTGCCATCGGAACTAAAAATAACTATTTTATACCAAAGTGACCAGTTTTTTTGCAAAGATTAAAATTACAAAAGCTCTTTGATCAAAAAACAATTTCAAAAAGTTCTCCTCATTTGACTGTTTTATTTCGTGATTAAATCCCATAAAACCTATAATTAAAAATCTATGCGATATTTTCACAAACCATTTGTAATCTTATACAGTTTCGACAAGATCTATAACTTTCATGTTTTAATTTTTTTTCAAATTCCAACATTTTAAGGGTGTTTTGATCACTTTTCAAATCTATCGTACTAAGCATTCAAACTTTTTATTATCATCTAATTGAAATTTTACAAAGTTTTATTCACAAAAGTCGTTTTTGTCAATGTTTCCAACAAATCTCGTGTTTAGTCTAGAAAATAAATCGGCCTCTAAACTTGTCAAAACCCATTCTTTGAAAACCATCAAAACTTTGCTTTGAACCAAAGTTTTTCAAACTTTCATTTTAAGCATAGTTTCTAGTATCCATCCATCATCATCATATATAGAACACATAACATAATCACGTCGTAATGTTTTTCTTACAAGCCATAGTCCATAAATATTATAACAAACAATTGTTGTACATGAACAAAATCAAGACTAAGGTTTAGAATTTACCTAAGGATTTCCAAACATTTTTATCTTTCTTTTTGGTTCTTGACACTTTTCTATTCTTCCTCGTCAATATTCATGACAAAATCCATAAAAATCCCACTAAAAACCTAAGGAAAATACTAAAAACCCACAGTAAAAGTTTGGATTTTTACCTCCAAAGTTGCTAAATCTTGCTCATGAACACTTGAACTTGCTTCCTTGGATGATTTGGAGGCTTTAATTATCAAAATATTGAGAGAGACATAAAAAGGTAGAACCATTTTTTATGGGAGTAGAAATTAGTTTGTCTTCTCAAATTTTATAGATAAATGATGGAGACAAAATGGCTTTATTTCAAAGGCACCCCTAGATATTTAAAGCCATCACATAAGGGACCTTTTTGCAAATAAAAGTTTGCCCCATCTTGTGGCTATACCCGCTACTACATGAGGGGAATGCGGAAGATTTTCCACATTTGGGATGTCTTGTGGGTCCCACTTAACTTTTTCCACATTCCAAATTTGCATTACAATGTATTTAACCAACATTACCAATATGTTTCCTATACCATCACTATACTTTCCTATACAATTTTTGAGACCCCATAATCTTCTATACTTATCCACATCCTCCACGCAATATAATTCATATATTGCTTAACTTCATATAATCTAATTTCTATATTGCATTACTTTATCGTTGTAAAGTCCATACTGCATAACTTTATCAATATAACCTTTACATTGCTTATGTCTCTTGCTGCATAATTTTGTACAACTTAATTTCTATGCTATATAATTTCAATATTTCTATAATGTATTTTCCTTATAATGTATAATCTCAAACAATACTATTTTTTACTACATCATCCTATAATTCATACTTTGCTTAGGACAATAGCATGATACTAAATCTTGTAAATTCTATATTTACTCTTATTAAATTTGTCACAAAATTTCAGATTTAAATAATAATCCTTGTGACACTAATTGCCCTTAAAATACTTTACAAATTTTTTAGCATAAACTGTAGCTCACAAAAATTTGTACATAAATTATCATGCTAATCCTTAATTATTACACTAATAATGTGCTGGAAATTTCTCGAGTATTACAATCTAGCCTCTTCAAAAATTTTAGTCCTTGAAAATTAGAACATTCATGGGTAGTTCATCTTCATATCCTCTTCTTGTTCCCATATTGCTACCTCTTTTTTGTGTTTCCACCATAAAAACTTGACAAGAGTTATGCTTTTATTTCTTATCAACTTTTCCTTTTCATAACGAATCTTGTTACCTCTTTTATTCGTAACCTTAACAAGAATTGAGTCTCTAGCTTAGAATTCCAATATTCTACATCATTTTATTGGCATACTTTTTTTAATTGTAGCACTATGCTTTTGCGATGTAGCTCTAATCTTCTAACATTTAAGTGTAGTTTCCATCCATCTAAGGGTTTAGCATTCTACCTCTAAATGTTATTCTTAAAAATAGGGTTCATATTCATTCTTTACACATATTTTTCCAAAATTGGACGTGAATGACCATTGTAGTCAGAAATGATACTCATCGGAATCCCATAGTACATGGCTATCTAAGCGACAAAAGCTTGGCTAACTGTTCTTTAGAACACATTATTAAGCTTAGTAGACATAAAGTGGGTTGATATGAGCCAACCAATCCATAACTACCTAAGTCACATCATGACTATTGGAAGCTCAAGATCATCCGACCGTAAGATCTATGATTCTCTAGTCCTATATCTGTTCCAGAATAGCATTTTTCCATAATTCTCTCATAACGCATTCGTCTTCAACTTTCACCCTCCGACCCATAAGGCTATTGTTGACAAATCTAGCATCATCATTTACTTCTTTGGTGTCGTAAGGTAAACAAAATAAAACATTTCATGAGCTTCATCTAAAATTCATTTCATTCACTTCTACAAGTTAGTGATATCATTAAGTTTTAGTGTTTTCATATATCAAGACTTCACATGGAAGTTTCCAATTCAAGCTATATCCTCTTAAGCTACTGAAGCTATGAAAACTACTGAGCATACTTGCGAAGCTTCTCGTAGTACTGGTGGTACATGGTTCTAGTGAGCTAGTTACTACATAGTCCTTGAATTTCCTACTTTTGTACCTAGCGTCCCTCTTACATATAAGTAGTGGAGTTCATAGGCTTGACTTTTGGCAGTAATATGACCTATACGTTGAAAATAACTAATATTGCACATGTGAATACCACTATCAAAAGGCCCTCTCATACTCCTTTTCCTCATTACTAGAGTTGCTCTGATGAGGTCATATGTTGCTCAAATTAATCACCTTCGACACCATCATCATGACCGTGGTTTTCATTTGCTGTTACGAGCTCCTTAGCATGACTCAGCTTAGCTATGGAATGCTCAAGCTTAGGCAATGGTATGGTTAGTAAACTAATGTCTGATTATACTCAGGCATTCCTCTCCATGATAAGTCACAAATGTGGTGAAAAAATACACCAAAGTTCTCATTTTAGACTTTACTATTTCATTATCTTAAGCTACTTTTCCTCATTTTGCAAATTGTCAATATCGATCGACTTTTAATTGAGTGAGGTTTGATCAAACAAAGAATACCGTTGTGCTCAAAACATCAAAATAGGCGGAGTACATCTTTTTTATTTTAAGTGCTTAGGTTAAGTGTTGACCAATGTTGACTAGGTTTGACCATTGTTGACTTGGTACCGTTGATAGATGATGACTACATCGATTTGTAGAAACACCATAACATATAATATAACACTTTTTCGTTCATCTTCCTTGTCTAGTTGCTTATTTAGAAGTGTTGACATTAAGGACAATAAATCTAGTATAGCACTATGAATCCATCAAACACTAACTATTCTGCTAATTAAAATTAACTTACTTACTTGAACTATGGTGAATGGGACATACGACAATCCAAAATAGGATGGCAAGATACCGCTTTGATATCAATTGTAACAACCTAGCTTCTCGAGCCATTACTTAACTTACTTAAACTTAATTTCTTAACTTTATTGTTACTTAGCAGAAAGAAAAAATACTAAGTAATTTATTTATTTTTCTTAAAACATACTTAAAAACTATTGCAACATAAATTAAAACATAATATAAAGCTTGACTTTGTAATAATTTAAGACATTTTTTAAAATTTCACCAAGCAAACATTTATTTTCCTAAAACCTTTTTTTTTAAATGACTGTTCAAAATAGCAAAAACTTTTCGTTAAAAGAGAGGAAACCTTATGTAGTGATATCCATGGCCCAACCATTGCATCTATCTCTCCACAACACAGAGCTCACCAATCAATCTTACTAGCCTCTTGTGGCACTACCTATAGCATGAAGGAACTTGTAATAAGCTTACGCTCAATAAATTCAAACAGATCTCACAAAACATTAAAACATTATACATAAAACATTCTTCTTTAAACATTTCATATAAAATAACTTTCTTGAAATATTTCTCGTAAAGCATTCTCTCTTGATACATTTTTTGTAAAACATTTCTCATAAAATGCTTTTCACAATACATTCTTCATAAGACCCTTCCTTGTCAAATGTTTCTCATAAACATTATTTGCAACATAATTTTTAAAAGGAATGCAAGCAATAGTGTAATGCATGATTCCATTTATGCTCAACTATGAAGTTCTTATCATCATCCTAACTTACTTGAGCTATGAGCCCAAGTGTACGTACCCAAAGCACTTGACCATTGAAAACTGAGTCTGTAACATAACTTAATATGAATCTTCTCTTAGGTTAGGAGGCTAATACGATACTTTCTTATCTTAACTTATGAGTTTAGATTACTAATATTGTAATCTTAATGAACATATAGTATGATGTAATTTTGATGTCTCCAACAAGATACATAACAATTGCAATACATTGCATGCCATGACTTAATCTTTAAAACATTATGTATAACCAATGCAAATATCTTTCAAACAAATTTAAGGCATTTGAAAATCATTTTCTTCATGTCATAAATGAGGTTTGGGACTTACTTGTAAACTTCTCTAATGTTCGCACCCCTCTTCCATTTATTAGGGGGCTTTGTGTCCTCTTTAAATGACGCCCAACTATTAGCTAACTTTTCTTATTATTAATATACTAGATGAACAAAGGAACTTAAACGTTAAAAAGTCATTCTTAATCCCTTACTTTATTTTAACGTTCCTTAGTCAAATTTCATGTCTAACATGAAGGTTTCATGACTTAACGTGATACGAAACATTTATTGTCTAAGGTTGTTTTGCTAATTTGGAGGCTCGAGGTCTGTTTTAGTAGTTTTATAAAAAATGACTATTATTCCCTTAACTGGTTTTTCGTATGTCTCATAACTCAAACATTACAAGGCTAAATTTCTCCTTTAACTTTACCTTCTTAACATTAACTAGTTATAAAAAAATTCCCATTGAGCAATGTTTTCCTAAATAGGACGTGTTTGGCTTTGTTTAGTCCTTCTTATAAAAAATGACTATTTTGCTCTTGACAGGTCTTAGAAAACATTTTGAACCTGTTAAATGAAAACTTCTATTTTCTTGTAAAAAACAAAACAAAGGTTTTCTTTTCACAAAAAATCTATTTAAGCAAAACTGTATGGTTTTTCCCTATAATAAGAAAATCCTGACAACACTACAACAAATTCAAGATTATACAACCTTTATTTAATGACCTTTTCTAAAAAACAATCATGATAAAGAAAAAAACATAGTAGAATGGGTAGCATGTACCACAACGGTTTTTTAAAAAACCGTCGTGGTAAGCCGAATCTACCATGACAATTTTTTAAAAACCATTATGATAGATTCTGCACATACCACGATGGTTTTTTAAAAAACCATCATGATAGATTCCCCATATACCATGATAGTTTTTTAAGAAATCGTTATGGTAGGAAACATATTATACGATAGTTTTTATAAAAACCATCGTGAAAGATGGTCAGCAAAAATTAAAAAGCCCGCCCTTACCACAATCAATGAAATCTTAAAAGGCCTACTCTCTCTCTCTTTCGTATTCGAATTAACGCCCAAACTCGCCCCTTTTCTCTCTAAACCTAGTCCTACCTCTCTCTCTCTAACCCTCAAGTCCCTTCTCTCTACCACTACCGCTGCTACTGTCGTCTTCTTCTTGATCCAACATGCTGCAATTAGCCTCAAGGTCTCCACAACCTGCAAGCTCATCACCTTCCCTCGTTTGTGAAGGTTCTTCTCTTCAAATGTCTTCTCTTTAAGCTCGTCGCCTCCATGAACCCACCATGGCCCACATTCGACTACCGTTTAGTAAAATTTTGTTTCTTTTTTATTGTTTACTTTTTTAAAAAAAATTAGTTATATAATTTTAGTTTTAATTGTTTATGGTTTGTGTATGTGTTTGTATATGTGATGCTCGATACAGTTTGATGAACTCTCTAATTGTTCTTCTCTTTGAGCTCATTGCCTTCATGACCCCGCCTTGCCCATCTCCGACTGCCATTTGGTAACTTTCCATTTCCTTTTTGATTTTTTTTCTAATTTTTAGTTATATTGTTTTAGTTTTAATCATTTTATCATTTTTGTGAACTAATTTGTTTTAGTTGTTTAATTCTAACTTCATTTTTAGTTTTAGCTTTAATTGCCTTCTATGTATTTGTGTATGTGTTTGTATATGTGATGCGTACTGCATGTTTAATGAAAATCCTCTATGACTATCATAGCAATTATTTAATTTTTTTGTTGCTTAAAACTTACTGATAATCAACGCCTTGTATTTGTGGATAATATATGGGACTAGCTATGCCGTAGGAAATTAGAAATTCTGGTAATTTTTTTTACTAATGACTGATCTTTCACAATGGTTTTTACTAAAAACCATTGTGGAAACTATACCTTATATGACAGTTTTTACAAAAATAGTCATGGAAGGTAGAAATTAACCAAGATTATACGATGGTTTTCATTGAAAATCATCGTATAATCTACATATTCTACGACGGTATTTTAAAAAACTGTCATGATAGTCTTTTATAGAACACACTTAATACCTGCCATTAGCGACATTCTACGACGGTAAAAAACCATTGTGAAAAGTCTCTTTGGTCACAATGGACGATTTCACGATAGTTTTTTGACCATCATGAAGGCTTTGCACAATGGTTTAAAACTATCATATAATCCTTAGTTTTTACAAGTGCAATTTCATTCTTGCATGCTTTTCCTAGAAAATTCTTTAAATTCTTTTAGGTTTTCAAACATAAAATTGCTTACGACTCATACCTGTATTGAAAGTCATCTATACATAGTAAAAATTTCCATTCCACACGATTTTACGATTTTAACCTGCAACACAAAATCTTGATATCTTTGCCCCTAGAACAAAAAATAACTATTTTGTACAAAAGCGACCATCTTTCTACAAGGATTAAAACTTACAAAAGCTCTTTAGTCAAACCTAAATAATTTCAAAACATTTTTCTCATTTTTTTGTTTTGAAATTTCATGATTAAATCTCGTAAAACTCATTACTTAAAATCTATGCAGGATTTTCATAAACCTTTTACAACCTTTATCATTTCTTATGAGATCTACAACTTTTATGTTTTAATATTCCTCAAATTCCAACATTTTAAGGGTATATTGGTTACTTTTCAAATCTATTGAACCAAACATCAAACTTTTCAATACGATCTAGCTGAAATTTTATATAGTTTTGTTCATAAAAATCGTTTATCTTCATGTTTCTAACAAATCTCATGTTTTTCTAAAGAATAAATCAGCCACTAAACATGTCAAAACCTTCTCTCTTTGAAAAACATCAAAACTTTGCTGTGAACGAAAGTTTTTCAAACTTTCATTTTAAGCATTAAAACCCTAGTTTCAAGCATCCATCACCTTCATCATATATAAGACACATAATATAATGATACCATAGTGTTTTTCTTACATGCTATAGTCCATAAATATCACAACGAATACTTGTTGTGCATGAACAAATTTAAGAGTAGGGTGTTTAGAATTTATCCAAGGATTTCTAAACATTTTGATGTTCCTTTTTAGTTCTTGAAACTCTTCTATTCTTCCTTGTCAATATTCATGACAAAATCCATAAAATTCCACTAAAAACCCAAGAAAAACACTAAAAACCTATACCAAAAGTTTGAATTTTTACCTCCAAAGTTCTAAATCTTGCCCATGAATGCTTAAACTTGCTTCCTTGGATGATTTGGAGTCTTCAATCATCAAAATATTGAGAGAGAAAATGGGTAATAATAACAAGTTTTATGGGAGCAAAAATGGGTTTGGCTTTCTCAAAATTCATGCATAAATGATGGAGACAAAATGCCTTTATTTCAAAAGCAGCCCTAGATATTTAAAGTCATCGCATCAAGGACCTGTTTGCAAATGGAAATTTGCCTCCCATCTTGTGATTGTACTCAGTTCTACATAGGAGAACTTTGGAAGATTTTCCACCTTTGGTTGTCTTGTGGGTCCCATTAACTTTTTAGACAGTCTAAATTTATATTGTATTATATTTTTTCAATACTGTTGGTATATTTTCTATATTTACAATATAATTTTCTATATAGATTATGAGGTCCCACAACCTTCAATACTTATCCACATCCTCCGCATAATATAATTCCTATACTGTATAACTTTATACAGTCTAATTTCTATATTGCATTACTTTATCGATATAAATTCCATAATGCCTAAGTTTATCATTGTAATCCTTACATTGCATTAGTCTGATATTGTATAATTTTATACTATTTAATTTCTACACTGTATAATTTCCATATTTCTATGTAGTATTCTCATTATATTGTATAATCTCATACAATACTATTTTTTACCACATCATCATATAATTTATACTTTGCTTACAACTATGGCATGATACTAAATCTTATAACTTTCATTTTTACTCTTATTAAATTTGTTACTAAAATTTGGATTTCAATAATAATTCCTATGATGCTAAAATTGCCTTAAAATACGTAACAAATTTTTAAGCATAAACTTTTGCTTACCAAAATTTGTACATAAATTACTTGTAATAATCCTTAATTAGTACACGTATGATGTGCTAGAAAATTCTCGGGTATTACACTCTTACTCTTCTTGTGTTACAGAATACTAAACTTTGAGGGAGAGTTTAGAGATTGCTTTGGCTAATGGCTACCTGCATCTCTTGTTAAATCCGACATGATTAATGTAGTTAATACAGAATTCTCTTCGGATGATGCAGTTGGTGTTGGATGATATTAAATATATGTTGTCTCTCATTGCTGGTGGTTTTTTTTATAAACATATGATATTTTCCATGGTGAGAATGGCTACCTACTCGTAGGATTTGATGTAATCTTTGTCTTTTGGGTGGTGCTATTTTAACTAAGGTTAATTTCACAAATGGTCCCTAAGGTTTACCCTCTGTTCCATTTTAGTCATTGATATTTCAAAAGTCTCACTTTGGTTTTTAATCTATTACTTTGTTTCAGTTTTAATCTCTCGAGTAATTAGCTGTTAAATATTTAATAGAAAGCTATTTAAATGTCCTACTTTGGTCCTTAAAATATTACTTTGTTTTACTTTTCGTCCCTAAAATATTCTAATAGAAGGATCAAAAGTAAAACAACGTAATAGATAAGGGACCAATATGATAAATTTTAAAAGTTTTTTGTTACATATTCAACACCTAACTAACTGAGGGACTAAAATTAAAGCAAAGTAATACATTAGGACTTTTGAAATGTCAATGACTAAAATAAGACTGAGGGTGTGATGCTTTATATTCTCACATACTTGTTGGCTAATGCATTGTATAATTTCATGACAATAATTGTATTATATAATGTTTCATGATTATTTGAGATGCGTTTGATCATATTAATAGTGTATATCGTGTTTAAAAGTACATTTAGTGCAATTTGTGTTGATTGTATAGTTAAATGGCTTAAGATTTCTTAAAGCCATATCTGGCATAGGAAAAGATGGAAAAGTGAATTCTAGTATTATTTGATATGCAATTATGAGCCCAATGATGATTTTAACATTGTTTATGGTTGAAATGCCATTTATGTGAAGTGAATTTATGTAGTGCTCAGAATAATAGATCAAAGAGGCTTTATTTAAGGCAAGGAACTTCTTAGAATGATGTTATGAATGATGCAAGATTACTTATGAGAGGATGATATGTGTTTTGGTGGCAAGGTTCATCTTGAGACCCTAAATAAGCAATAGTTTTGATATTTGGGTTTAGATTCAGTTAGGGTTTGAACAAGTTGAAAATTGAGTAAGGAATCATGTTATTCAATGTTTGAGTGTATTTAAAAGAGATTTAGAAAATTTGGTTGAGTTTTAGTGAAAAACTAACAAAGTTCAGAAGTTCGAATTTTTGGTGTACCAAAATTTCGATATGAGCTAGTACACTTAAGTTAGTAAGTCGAATGGGTTATAATTGTTAGTGATGTGCCCTAGGCCAATCATGTAATAATCATATTTTAGCTTTGTTACATTTGCATTTTATTAATAAAGAGGCATTTTCATTATTGTTTTTTATTCTAATTCTATGAATAGTTAATTTTGCTTAAGATCATCAAGTATGTGACTTGATAGTAAAACCTTTAGATGAAAATTGAATTCTATTCTAAATTATCCCTAGTCGGTCTTTATTATTGGGATAATAATGAATGAAGACTAGTACGAAGTTTGATTGATGATTATGTTTTACTAATCATGTGTATGAGATACTAAGTCAACTCATAGATACATATTTAAGAAATGATGTATTAGATCGACCCGCTATGAGAACGCTGCATGAATAATTGTCATAAGTGATTCTCATCACAATAGTATTATCCTAGTCCTCTGACCTGAAATCACCATTATTTCCTACATGACAAGTTCTATGTTTTGACACATTCTAATGTTATCTTTAATAGGATGATGGAATGGATTATTGTTGGATATAGAGTGAATCATGTGAGGAATGTAAGTGATTAAGAAGGAATTTGGAGAAAGATATCTATGGGCCGCTTGATAAGTTAGACTGAAGAAAAATGTATGGCCATATTAGAATAAATTGATAAGGGTTATCAATATCAGTTTACTTAAGATAGAGAAATAATATGCTTGAATAGTATAAGGATGACATAAACCATGCCTTATGTTCAATCAAGGTATCTAGTGACAAAAAGACTTTAATACTTATTGTGGATTAGGTTATGTCGGATTATTGGCATTAGCATAACTTGGGTAATCATAATGTCTTGCTAGAGGCCTCTTATGATTTATGGGCTAGAAACAAAATTTCAAGCCTACTACCAACATTATGTGAACCTATAGGGTCGCACACTTAGAACAGACCAAAAATGAATTTTGGGGTTTATTGTGTCTAGGTTCAATGAACCTGATAATGTCTAGATTCAATGTACTAGATACGTCTAGGTTCATTAAATCTGACGTTATCTAGATTCTATGAATCATATTTGAATTATAGTTTACCCTGGTTAAATCTGATTCTATCTCAAAGTCAATATATATATATATATATCTGTTTTAGGGTTTCTGGCCGAATTAAAAAAAAAGGTGTTCTCTTATTTTAAAAGACAAAAAATTAAAAACCCTAAAATTGAGAGAGATATTTAATGCAAAGGAGAGGGTGCTAGCACACCAATTCAGTTTTTCAGAAAGTCTGTTTGTGTGGATACCTGCAGAGGGCATTGCTCTAAGTAACAATATCTGAATTCGATCCCAAATACGAAAAGCTCAAGTTAGGGTGTCACCGGAGTGAACCCGCTCTCTTTCTTCCAAAAATCTTACCCCTTTTATCATATTGGTAAGATTCTATGACTTTTTATTAATCTAATCGAATTGCATGGATCCTGCGAGGGTTTTGTGGGAATTAATTTTGATTTTCTACTCTTATTTGAATCACAAAATCCAATAAAACCCAACAATAATAACCTAGATTTATTTAGGATTGTGTATAAGTATTTTAGACATAAAATATAAGGTGATTAAGCTGAAAAAGAGAGACACTAATTAAGCAAATAAGAGAGTATTTAAGTGTTAAGTAATAGAAGGTGTGTGCTTCGTTCTTTAAAGGGATTAATTTAGTAAATAGGCTCATTTTCATCCCTTTCCTACTAAGTTCGACCCTTGCTCTAAAAAGAAAAAGAAAAAACTACAGCTAGGGTTTAAGGAGAAGACGGCATTCCTAAGTGGTTTAATTAAGGTTTGGGTGGTGAAAAGAGAGAAAGACCAAAACCAGTCAAGGTAGGCTTGATTTTTGTGGTTTTGATTTCCAATCTTTCAATATAGGGGCTGTACCTATAATCTGATTCTTTTGGACTTCTCTAGGGTTTACTTTAAGTGCTTAAAAGGATCATAAGCCTTGATTTCATCTTTTGGAAGTGGGAGAAGTGGAATTGGAGGTGAAGAGTTTAAGTTACCACACCAAAGTGATGATTTTATTATTTTTCTACTTCTCTTTATGTTTCTTGTAGATTCATTGTTTAGGGGTTATATAAATATAAAGTATGAGTGTTTTTCAAGGTTATGAATCATTGAATTATGGTTTAATAAAGAAAACTTGGTGGTTAAAGTCAAAAAGTTTTAGAATCATGTGAGTTTTGTTGAATTTGGAGCTGATTTGTAGTTTCATGAATGCTTTGGAGTTTTAATTTTATTTGTAGGTTATTTTGAGCAATTTTAAGCTTGGGGGAGTGTTAAAATTAAAGAGAAATGCTGGAAAAATTTTTAGAAGAGGTTTGGGTCAATTTGGGGGTCCCTATTGGGTCACTTTTGCCAAGTCTAGAGCTAGCCGTGGGTGTAGGTTGGCTGTAAACATGAGGGCATGTACGAGACTTGTAGGGGTTGCCTGAAGGGCCACCAGAAGCCTTCCAAGCACACAACATGCATGCAGGAGAGGCTACATGCGCCTAGCCACACCCAACAGCCTCTTAAGGCTGTGTTTTTGTACTTTTTGTATTTTTTTACTGTTTGAGGATTTGATTGGATGGTTTAAGATATATTCTCTAAATTAATTAAGATTACAAAATGGCTATTTTTAGTTTTATTTTTATGCTTAATTTCTTTATTTTTATAAAGAAATAAGAAAAAATATTAAGAGGCTTAAAAGTAGAACTTTTAGTTCTAGTTTCGACCTTTTTTGCTTTTCCACTATTTTTGCTCCTATTTCATATCATTGTAGCATTGTGAATTTATTGAGGAACCTATAAGATTATAAATGATATGTTTGTAGGGAGATAATCTTTTTATATTTAAGTTTGGTATCAAACTTAAAATGAGCTCCTTAGTATTTAAGTGACTCGTATGTGTTTAATGGGTTACAATAAGATATAAACACCTATTTTTCAGATATATTGGACATCAAATCTAAAGAGAGAAATCCTAACATTGTTGCACATTACTTCACTGTACAGGTTAAGTGGAATTTCACTTCCATCACACCATAAGTATTATGCATGCTTGTATGTATGGTTATAACTTTATGGAGCGTAAGTAACATGATCATGTCTTTAAGCATTATGCAAGCATGCGTGATATTATTAAAGACATTATGCCTAAAATTTTAACTTCAAAAGTGGAAGAATTTAAAAAGTTCTATAAGATTTATAGGCTACTTGTGATAGAATGTTATATTTAATTCAGTTAATCTTGATGGAGGCTAATCCATTGTATTGTCTTGATAGAGGCTTATAGATTCTTGATGGATACTTATGGACCTTATTATTATCCCAATAGAGATTCTCTCAATGGAGACTTATGGTGTGGGACGCCACATGATGGCATTTATGGTCTAAAGGAATTGACGGAAGCAAACCTAACTGTTATAGGAAAATCATAAAGAAAAATCATGTGCATACTTTATAAGAAAGGGGTACAAATGTAAGTTCCTAAATGAAAAATATGATTTTTATAAGATCATTCATGGCATCATCATTCATGTCATGCATCAATTCCACATGGTTGGTTGGCACACTCTACATTTTTAACTCTAAATAGTTGCCCATTATGCATCACAAGAAGATCATAATAATTCACCTACACAAAAATATCATACAAAATAATCACTCTAACTAATTCTAACAAACTAATTCCAAAATTAATAAAAGCAAAGCAAACTAATTTCAACAAAATGAGAAAAAAAATCAAACTAATTAATTTATAATCAACAATCACACAAACTATCACATACAAAGAATTAACTAATTAACTAGTTCCAACAAACTAATTTCATAAATTGATTATTTCCAACAAACATTACATTAACTACTTTCACAAACTTGATGATTCCAACATAATGAAAACTAACAAATTTCACACATCAAATTAACTAATTTCACGAATTATACTAATTCATTTCACAAAAT